>JAODAL010006355.1:0-134373 GCA_025379985.1 Phyllomedusa bahiana | reverse complement strand
TTTTAGGAGACTTTCTTATATCTAATTGTAGACAATAGACTTGTTTTGTATGTTCAGGATTGGGTTACGACTCTATTCACGCTGTGTCTCGTCGTGTCCATTGGGGCAATATGTTGGGGCAATCCTCAGTCTATGCTTATGTATTATATAGTACTCCATTCATACATTGGGTCCCAAATTGAAAAAAAAAGTTTGTTGTGCAATATTGGTCTATGGATATGTTTACCAACAGATAATGGGGATCTTAGGAGATGCTTTCCATTATGTAATGAGAAGCTATAGATACATTTCCCATTGGCTAACGGGGATCTAAGCATATTTTTACCATTAAGTAATGGGAGTATATAGATTCATTTCCCATTGGCTAAAGGGAGTCTTAGGATATGTTTACCATTAGGTAATGGGGGTGTATAGATATATTTACCATTGGGTAATGGGAGTCTAAGCATATTTTTACCATTAGGTAATCCGGTTGTATAGATTTCCCATTGGGTTAAGGGGGGTCTAAGGATATGCTTACCATTGGGTAAAGGGAGTCTAAGGATATGCTTACCATTGGGTAATGGGAGTCTAAGGATATGCTTGCTATTGGGTAATGGGAGTCTAAGGATATGTTTATCATTGGGTAATGGTGGTCTATAGATGTGTAAAACCATCAGGTAAAGGGGGTCTGTGGATATGCTTACCATTGGGTAATCAGGTTGTATAGATACATTTCCCATTGGGTAATGGGGGTCTAAGGATATGCTTACCATTGGGTGATGGGAGTTTCAGGATATGCTTACCATTGGGTGATAGTGGTCTATAGATTTGTAACCATCAGATAGTGGGAGTTTAAGGATATCGTTACCATTGGGTAATGGGGATCTATAAATATGTTAACCATCAGGTAATGGGGCTCTAGGGATAAGTTTACTATTGGGTACTGGGGATCTATAGATATATTTCCAATTAGCTAATTGGGGGCTATGGATGTGTTTACCATTGGGTAATGGAGATCTATAGATACCACTGGGTAATGGAGGTCTATGAATACATTTACCATTGGGAAATGGAGGTCTACAGAGATGTTTACCATTAGGTAATAGTAGTCTAAGGACATGCTTACCATTGGGTAATAGGGGTCTATAAATATGCTTACCCTCAAATCATGTGGGGCTAAAGATATATTTACCATTGGATAATGGGAATCTATAGACTTGTATACTATTTGGTAATAGGGTGCTATAGATAGATATACTATTGGGTAATGGGGGTTTAAGGATATGTTTACCACTGGGTAATAGGGGTCTACAGATATTTTTTACCTTTGTGTAATGGGAATATATAGATACATTTCCCATTGGGTAATGGGGTCTACAGATAATGTGGCTCTATAGATACAAGTCTTGTTGGGCATTTGGAGCTTATCGATATTTTTACCATCAGCTAAAAGGGGTCTATGGATACATTTCCCATTGGCTAATCAGGATATATGGGTAATGGGGGTCTATGTATACATTTACCATTAAGTAATGAGGGTCTTTCTTTACATTTACCTTTGAGTGATGGGGTCTATCTATATATTTACCACTGGGTAATGTGTGTGTGTGTGTGGGGGTCTATCTACAGTTGAAACCAGAAGTTTCACTCTATAAAAAGCCCCATCTACAGGTTTTTCTCTCCCCTCGATATAAAGACCCATCTGCAGATTTTTCTCTCCCCTCTATATAAAGCCCCATCTGCAGGTTTATCCCTCCCCTCTATATAAAGCCCCATCTGCAGGTTTATCCCTCCCCTCTATATAAAGCCCCATCTGCAGGTTTCTTGCCTCCCCTCTATATAAAGCCCCATCTGCAGGTTTCTCCTCCCCTCTATATAAAGCCCCATCTGCAGGTTTTCTCCCTCCCTCTATATAAAAACCCCATCTGCAGGTTTTTCTCTCCCCTCTTTTATAAAACCCCATCTGCTGGTGTTTCCGTCCCCTCTATATAAAGCCCCATCTGCTGGTTTTTCCTCCCCTCTATATAAAGCCCCATCTGCAGGTTTCTCCCTCCTCTATATAAAGCCCCATCTGCAGGTTTCTCCATCCCTATAGATAAAGCCCCCTCTGCAGGTTTCTCCCCCCTCTATATAAAGCCCCATCTGAAAGGTTTCTCCCTCCCCTCCTATATAAAGCCCCATCTGCAGGTTTCTCCCTCCCTCTATATAAACCCCATCTGCAGGTTTCTCCCTCCACTCTATTTTAAAGCCCCATCTGGGAGGTTTCTCCCTCCCCTCTATTTTAAAGCCCCAAACTGCAGGTTTTTTTTTCTTTTTTTGAATGAAATCAGAATAAACCTTTCCCTTTTAGGTCATTTTGGAACCAAAATTTTTTTCTATTCCCCAAATGCAGAAAAATGGGGAGAATTTTTAAGGCATTTTTATTACTTTCTGTAAAGTCAGCAGTTTCCATACACTGGGATGACTCCGCCTTTACACAATTTGGGACCGCCCATATGATGAGGTCAGGTCTCTGGAAGCTTTGGTTTATTTGGGAACATCTGAGTTAATTAGAGGGCACAGCTGTGGATGTATTTTTATAGCACACCGAAAACACTGCTTCTGTGTGTAACTCATGGGAAAGTCTAAAGAAATCAGCCGAGATATCAGGGGAAAAGAATTTTGGACTTGCACAAGTCTGGATCATTTCCTTGGGGGCAATTTCCAGGGATACCTGAAGGGGCCTCGTTCAAACTGTACAAACAATTATAACAAGTACAAACAAGATTGAGAATGTCCGGCCCATCATACACTCAGGAAGGAGACGGGTTTTGTGTCTCAGAGTAATTTTTAAGTGCCCAAAAGAAAAAATAAAATGTGAAAATGCTGGGGAAGTGGTAAGATTGTGTCATTATCCACAGTGAAACAGTCCTTCTTTGGGGGGAAAGGCGCTCTGCCAGGAAGAAGCATTACTCCAAAGACACAAAAAAAGCCAGATTCATGTTTGCAAAAGAACAGGAACAAAGACCTCATTTCTGGAGACCTGTCCTGGGGTCTGACGAGACTAAAATTGTACTCTTTGGCCGCTATGACCATATTTATGTTTGGAGGAAAAAGGGAGAAGCTTGTAAGCCTAAGAAGACCATCCCAACCATAAAACACGGGGGTGGCAGCATCATGTTGTGGGGTTGTTTTGCTGCAGGACGGACTGGTGCACTTCACAAAATAGATGACATCATGAGTTATGTGGCAATACTGAAGTAAAATTTCAAGACATCAGCCAGGAAGTTACAGCTTGGGCAGTAATGGGTCTTCCAAATGGACAAAGACCCGAAGCTACTGCAAAACAGTCAGTGAGGTCTGAATGGCAAGTAAATCCTCACACCGACCAATCTATTGGTTCCCCTCCTCAAGGAGAGATTTTCCCCCTTTTCGAGATCCTTCCCGGTGACCGCAGACCCCCTGAGCAGGATACCTGTGGGTCCATGCTCCATCCAGATCTAAACGTAGACGACGCGTTTGATCCGAACAAACGTGACTTCTCCTCTGAAAACCAAGCTCATTACAAAGTTTTCCAGGGAGTGAAGTCACCGCGGAGCTCATTTACAGCAAAAAGGGGAACATAAAACATTCGAAGGGAGAGGAAGAAATAAACCAGAATGAGATATGCAGTGGATCCCGTCTGATAATGTGCCCCCCCCCCATGCGCCGCCCCGACCATCCGTCATGGCCGCCGGCGCGATCGCACGTCCTTCCTTCCTTCTGTCGTCGTATTTATTACTATTCGGCTTTTTTTCCTTCTTCACAGACGATTCCTCTTTAGACTTTCACAATTACTTCAAAATAAATTTGCAGCGGATACAATTGCGCCTCTTGGGTCAGGGAAGAACGCGCCGGTTTTTCATGAACAGACAAGGTGTTTTTTTTTTATAAGA
This sequence comes from Phyllomedusa bahiana, assembly GCA_025379985.1. Classification (NCBI taxonomy): domain Eukaryota; kingdom Metazoa; phylum Chordata; class Amphibia; order Anura; family Hylidae; genus Phyllomedusa; species Phyllomedusa bahiana. The sequence continues at coordinate 130,477 of JAODAL010006355.1, read as the reverse complement.
AGCTCCTTCGTTTACAGAGCTCGGTTTTCCAGCTTGAATAATTGTCCAATTAAATATAATTTGGAAATTCCTGCAGCCCCGGTGTTTGTGTTGTGTGAGGCGCGGTATCGGGAGGACGCGCATTAATAAATCCCAGCGAGACGCGGCCTTTCAATAAGTTTTGTTTTAAATTAAACAAAAGGAAATGATTTGTTGCAGACGAGGGCGGGAGGGGGGGGGGGGGCTCCACAAAATAATGTATGAATCTCACTCTATTAAATTCTGCAGCAACAATCAGCACCGCAAAGAAGGCAAAAGATGTGAAGCTTTATGTCTGCGAGCCTCAGTGCGTTACAGTAAATCTGCCGCCGCGCTCCGGACCATCAGGGCTGCTTGTCTATAATGTACAATCCTACACACAAAACCAGGGCTGGCAGAATGGTATTTATTGTCAGAAGCATCTAGAAAGAAGTGGAGACAATTGTAAGACAATGCTCTGTGAGATGAACGGCCTGGACTTCAGACTGATACATTGTACAGCTGAGAAGAGGGAACAATTGTATCAAGGGTAGACAATGCTCTGTGAGATCAACAGCACGGACATCAGACTGATATATTGTAAACTGTCCTGCTCTCAGCTGAGAAGTGGGTGCAATTGTATCTAGTGTAGACAATGCTCTTGGAGCTCAACAGCCTGGACTTCAGACTGATACATTGTACAGCGGCGACGAAGGTTCAATTCTATCCAGTGTAGACAATGCTCTGTGAGATCAATAGCATGGACATCAGACTGATATATTGTACACAGTCCTGCTCTCAGGTGAGAAGTGGGTACAATTGTAACCAGTCTAGACAATACTCTGTGAGCTGAGCAGCCTGGATTGATACAGTGTAGACGGGTGTCACTGCACCTCTGCTAACCCTACTGTGTATGGGGCCCTGGAGCAGACGGATGTCACTGCACCTCTGCTAACCCTACTGTGTATGGGGCCCCAGAGCAGACGGATGTCACTGCACCTCTGCTAACCCTACTGTGTATGGGGCCCCGAAGCAGATGGATGTCACTGCACCTCTGCTAACCCTACTCCATATGAGGTTCTGAAGCAGATGGACGTCAATGCACCTCTGCTAACCCTACTGCATATGGGGCCCTGGAGCAGACGGGTGTCACTGCACCTCTGCTTAGTTGAGACAAAGTTCAGGCTGTTGAGCTCATAAAGCATTGTCTAGACTGAATACAGACTGATACACTGTTCAAAGCTAGTCCCGCTGCTAGACCGTGCTGTACACTATGTGACCTGCTAGAGCAAACATGTGCTAACAGCATGACTCCAGACTGAAACATAAATTCCTATCTGTTCAGTTGAGATGTGGATATGGTTGTATCCAATATAGACAATGCTCTAAAAGCTACAGCACTGCCCTACCATCCGGATACACAATACCTCTATCATAAGGCGAATCTGCAGGATGTTGGCTGGACTCCAAACTGATACACAGTACATAGCATGTCCTGCTCTCAGCTGAGAAGTAGATACAATTGAAACCCAAAGGTCTAGAAAAATACTCTGGAGCTAAGAAGCCTGGACTGATCCCAGGGGTAGACGGGAATTTTTTCACTGAAACCTCTGAAAACCCTACTGTGTAGGGGCCCAAAAGCTGGTGTATGTCACTGCACCTCGGTAACCCTTTCTGTGAAATCGGGCCGGAGCGACGGATGTCACGGGCACCTAAGGCAAACCCTGCTGGGGTATGGGGCCCCGGGAACCCAAGCGGATGTCATTTGAAAACCTTTCTGTTTAAACCCTATGTGTATGGGGCCCTGGGAGCAAAAGGGACATCAGTGCACCTTTGCAAACCCTACTGTGAAATGGGGGCCCGGGCAGACAAAGGGGTCCCTCCCACCTCTGCTAACCCTTACTGTGTATGGGTCCCAGGAGGACGGATGTCCCTGACCCTCTGCAAACCCCTTACTGTGAAATTGGGGCCCAGAGCGGGCCCGGATGTCCCCCGGCAAACTCTGCTAACCCCAAACTGTGATGGGGCCCCGGGAGCAGACGGGATTCACTGCACTTTTTGCAAAACCCTATGGTAGGGGGGCCCCGGAGCAGCGAATTTTTAAAGAAACCTTTTTAACCCAAACGGGTGTAATGGGGGCGGAGCAGACGGATGTCACTGAAACCTCTGCAAATCCCTATGGGTAGGGGGCCCAGGGCAGACGCTAGGGGTAAAGCCTCTGCAACCAAAACTGTTAGGGGGGCCCGTGAGGGACGGGATGTCCTGCACCTCTCCCAAACCCCTATTTTGTGTAGGGGGGCCCCGGAGCAGGGATGTAGCTGCCCCTTTCTGCTCCCCCCTTATTTGTGTGGGGGGCCCCCCGGGAGCAGACGGATGCCCATGCACCTCTGCAAACCCTACTGTGTAATGGGGGCCCCGGGCGGGTTGGAGTTCACCGCCACCTTTTCTAACCCAAATGTGTAGGGGGGCCCAGAGCAGACAGTTTCCCAACCGAAAACCTTTTTGCAAACCCCTCCCCGGTGTATGGGGCCCGGGAGCGACGGACCGCCCCCACACCTCTGCAAAACCTTTAAACTGTGTAGGGGCCCCCCTGCAGAGGGAGGGTCATTTGGAAACCTCCTTCCTAACCCAAAACCTGTGAAGGGGGCCCCGGAAGCCCGTTTGTCACTGCACCTTCCCGAAACCCCCTACTGTTTTGGGGGGCCCCGGAGCAAGACGGATGTCCCCACAATCCCGCAAACACCCACTGTGTTTTGTGGCCCCGGAGCGACGGATGTCACTGCCCCTTGCAAACCCTTTTGTGTATGGGGGGGGACCAGGGAGAGGGATGCACTGACCTCTTTTAACCCCTACTGTGTATGGGGCCCCCCAGAGCAACAGATGTCCCCACACCTCTGCTAACCCTACTGTTTTATGGGGTCCGGAGCAGACGGTGTCATTTGCCCCCCTTGCTAACCCTATTTTGTGAAAGGGGGCCCCGGCAGACGGATTTTCACTGAAAACCTTGCTAACCCAACTGGTAGGGGCCCCCCGGAGCAGAGGGATGTCACTGAAACCTCTACAACCCCAATACTGTGTAGGGGGGCCCGGGAGCAAAAACGAATGCCCACGGGAAAAAACCCTTTTTTGCAAACCCCTACGGGTGTTTTGGGGCCCCCGGAGGACGGATGTCCCCCACCCCTGTAACCCTACGTTTAGGGGGGCCCGGAGCGGGACGGATGCCCCCACACTTCTGAAAAACCCCTACGGGGTTTTTGGGGCCCTGGAGCAGAGTTGGTTTGTCACCCCACCTTTTTAAACCCTTACTGGTTAGGGCCCCCCAAAAAGCAGAAAGGATGTCCCCACCCCCCCTGTTTAACCCTACTTGTTAGGGGCCTTTGGAGCGGGACAGAGGGTCCACTGCCCCTTTCTGCAAACCCCTATTTGTGTATGGGGAAACCCCCGGAGCAGGGAGGGTAAAAGGGGCACCTCTGAAAACCCCAAAACTGTGTAGGGGGCCCCGGAGCAGAGGGATGCCTGCACCTCTGCAAACCCCTACTTTTGAAATGGGCCCGGAGCGGGACCTAAACCTTCCCACCTCTGTTAACCCAACTGGGTAGGGGGCCCCGGAGAGATGGTTTGCCCACTGCCCCTTTGGTTATTAACCCAAATGTTTTATGGGGCCCCGGGCAGACGGAGGGTCATTTGAAAACCTTGCTAACCCAAATTTTTAAATGGGGCCCCGGAGAAAACGGTTTGTAAACTGCACCTCTAAAAACCCTACTGTGTTATGGGGCCCTGGGGGCAAAACTGATGTCACTACCATTGCAAACCCCTTCTGTGTTAGGGGGGCCCCGGAAAGGCAGACGTATGTCACGGGCCCCTTGTTTAACCCTATGTGTATGGGGCCATTGAAGTCGGGGCCGGATGTCACTGAAAACCTTTGCAAACCCTCCCTGTTGTAGGGGGCCCCTTTGGAGCGGACGGATGCCCACTGCCCCTTCTGCTAAACCCCTTACTGTGAAAAGGGGGGCCCGGGGCAGAGGGCTACCCATTTGGCCCTTGCTAATCCCTACTGTGTATGGGGCCTGTCAGACGGATGTCACTGCACCTTGCTAACCCTACTGTGTATGGGGCCCCGGAGCAGACGGATGTCACTGCACCTCTGCTAACTAAATTGCATCAGCAGAAAAGGCTTACATTTTCACAGTAATATCTGATTCAGACTGCCGCTGATTAGCAAAGTGTTGTCTTCTCCAATGTGTCACATTTTTGCTTCATTGGCGTGTCAGGTGAGAAGCATCAGAGAACAAACAAACTGCAACCATTGCTGGAAGAACACAACCTGGTGGTGGAAGTGTTATGATCTGGGAAAAGTTTTTGAGCATTCTCTGGGTCACTCATCTATGTGGAAAGCGCTCTCTGGGCATGAATCCCTCCTTGCAGATCACTTACACCCATACAAGCTAATTGTCTCCTCTGGGGCAGATGGGATCTTCCAGCAAGACAACACGTCACACGGCTAGAAATGTCCGACATTGGTTGGAAGAGCAGGACCAAGAATTCCAAATACTATTTTGGCCCATAATTCCCCAGACCCCAACTGAGCCTGTGTGCGGCCCCTGGATGGTGGTTTTGGCTATATGGACCCTCCAGCAGGTGTGGGGCCCCTGGATGGTGGTGTTGGCTCTATGGACCCTCCAGCAGCTGTGGGGGCCCCTGGTGGGTGGTGTTGGCATCTATGGGACCTCCTGCAGGTGTGGGGCCCCTGGATCGGTGGTGTTGGCTTATGGACCTCAGCAGCTGTGGTCCCTGGATGGTGGTGTGGGCTCTATGGCCCTCCAGCAGGTGTAGGGGCCCTGGTTGGTGGTGTTGGATTATGGACCCTCCAGCAGTTGGGGCCCCTGGATGGTGGTGTTGGCTCTATGGACACTCCAGCAGCTGTGGAGCCTCATGGATGGTGTTGTTGGCTCTATGCCCCTTCCAAGGCAGCTGTGGGTGTATTCAGCATGTGGGGCCCCTGGATGGTGGTGTGTTTGGCTCTATGGCTCTCCAGCAAGTTGTGGGTGCATGCAGTCAGCATGTTTGGACCCCTGGATGGTGCGGTGTTGGTTCTATGGGCTCTCCAAGCAGCTGTGGGTGCAGTCAGCATAGTGGGGACCATGGATGGTGGTGTTGTCTCTTATGGACCCTTCCAGCCAGGACGTGGGTGCGGTCTGCATGTGGGGACCCTGGATGGTGGTGTTGGCTCTATGGCTCCTCCAGCAGCTGTGGGTGCAGTCTGCTCTTGGTGCCCCTGGCTGGTGGTCTTGGTTCTATGACCCTTCCAGCGACTGTGGGTTGCAGTCAGCATGTGGGGGCCCCTGGATGTGGTGTTGGCTCTATGGCTCCTCCAGCAGCTGTGGGTGCAGTCAGTATGTGGGGGCCTGGATGTTGGCTCTATAGCCCTCCAGCAGCTGTGGGTGCAGTCAGCATGTGGGGCCCTGGATGGTGGTGTCTGGCTCTATGGAACCTCCGCAGCTGTGTGGCCCTGGTTGGAGGTGTTGGGCTCTATGCTCCTCCAGCAGCGGTTGTGCGTGGCCCCTGGATGGTGGTGTTGGCTCTAATGTTACCCTCAGCAGTGTGCGCCCCTGGATGGTGGTGTTGGCTCTATGGACCCTCCAGAGCTGTGGGAGCCCCTGGAGGTCTGCATGTGGGGCCCCTGGCTGGTGGGTTATGGCTCTATGAGGACCCTCACAAGCTGGGGTGCAAGTCAGCTTGTGGGGCCCCTGGTTGGTGGTGTGGCTCTATGGACCTCCAGCAGCTGTGGGATGCAGGTCAGCATGTGGGGCCCCTGGTGGTGTGTTGGGCTCTATGGCCCCTCCAGCATTGTGGGTTGCAGTCAGCATGTGGGGCCCCTGGATGGTAGGTAGTTGGCTCTATGGGACCTCCAGCATGCTGTGGGGCCCCCATGGATGGAGGTGTTGGCTCTATGGCTCCTCCAGCCAGGCTGTGTGGCCCATGATGGGTGGTGTTGGTCTATGGACGCTCAAGCAGCTGTGGGGTCCCTGGATGTGGTCGTTGGCTCTTGGCCCTCTCCAGCAACTGTGGGTGCAGTCAGCATGTGGGGCCCCTGGATGGTGGTGTTGGCTCTATGGTCCCTCTAGCAGCTGTGTGGCCCCTGGATGGTGGTGTTGGCTCTATGGCCCCTCCCACAGCTGTGGGGCCCCTGGAATGGTGGTGTTGGCTCTATGGCCCCTCCCGCAGAAGAGTCCCCTCTGGATGGTGGTGTTGGCTCTATGGCTCCTCCAGCAAGGCTGTGGAGGCCCTGCTGGATGGTGGTGTTGGCTCCTATGGCTCCTCTAGCCGCTGTGGCAGCCTCTGGATGGTGGTGTTGGCCTATGGCTCCTCCAGAAGCAGTGTGGCCCCAGGATGTTGGTGTTGGCTCTATGGACGCTCAAGCAGCTGTGGGCCCCTGGATGGTGGTGTTGGCCCCTCCAGCAGCTGTTGGTGCAGTCAGCATGTGGGGCCAAGGGATGGTGTTCGTTGGTCTATGGACCCTCCAGCAAAGCTTGTGGGATGCAGTCAGCATGTGAGGGGCCCCTGGATGGTTGGTGTTGGCTCTATTGGCCCTCTAGCAGCTGTGGGTGGCAGGTAGCATGTGGGCCCCAGGATTGGTGGTGTGTGGCTTTTGGGACCCTCCAGCGCTGTTGTGCAGTCAGCATGTGGGGCCTTGGATGGTGTTAGTTGGCTCTATGGGACCTCCAGCAGCTGTGGGAGCCTCTGGATGGTGGTGTTGTTGGCTCTATGGACACTCCAGCAGCTTGGGTGCAGTAGGTATGTGGGGCCCCTGGATGGTGGGATTGGCTATATGGCCCCTCCTGCCGCCTTGGTGCCTCTGGCTGGTGGTGTTGGCTCTATAGTCCCTCCAGCAGCTGTGGGAGCCTCTGGATGGTGGTGTTGGCTCTATAGTCCCTCCAGCAGCATGTGGGGCCCCTGGATGATGGTGTTGGCTCTATGGCCCTCCAGCGTGTGGGCCTCTGGATGGTGGTGTTGGCCTCTTATAGCCCTCCAGCAGCTGTGGAGATCTGGATGGTGTGTTGGCTCTATAGTCCCTCCAGCCGCTGTGGAGCGAGCCTCTGGGATGGTGGTGTTGGCTCTATGGCCCTCCAGCAGCTGATGGAGCCCTGGAGGTGGTTGTTGGCTCTATGGCCCCTCTAGCAGATGTGGTAGCCTTTCTGGATGGTGGTGTTGGCTTATGGCCCCTCAGCAGCTGTGGAGCCCTGGGATGGTGGTGGTTGGTCTCATGGCCTCCAGCAGTGTGGGGCCCATGGGATTGTGGTGTTGGCTTATGGACCCTCCAGCAGCTGTGGAGCCTCTGGATGGTGGTGTTGGCTCTATGGCCTCTCCGGCAGCTGTGAGAGCCTCTGGGATGGTTGGTGTTGGCTTATGGCCCTCCAGCAGTCTGTGGGGCCCCTGGATTGTGGTGTTGGCTCTATGGACCACCTCCAGCAGCTGTGGGAACCCTAGTTGGTGGTGTTGGCTTATCAGCCCTCCAGAAGCTGTGGAGCCTTGGATGGTGGTGTTGGGCTCTATAGTCCCTCCAGCCGCTGTGGAGCCTCTGGTTGGTTGGTGTTGGCTCTATGCCCTCCAGCAGCTGTGGTGCTCTGGATGGGGTGGTGTTGGCTCTATAGCCCTCCAGCCGCTTGTGGAGCCTTGGATGTGGTGTTGGCTCTATTGACCCTCCAGCAGCTGTGGATCCCTGGATGGTGGTGTTGGCTCTATGGCCTCTAGCAGCTGTAGAGAGCCTCTGGATGGTGGTGTTGGCTCTATGGCCCCTCCCCAGCAGCTGTGGAGCCCTGGATGGTGGTTGTTGGCTCTATTGCCCCTCCAGCAGCTTGTTGGGGCCCCCTGCGTTGCTTGGTGTTGGCTTCTATGAATCCTCCAGCCAGCTGTGGAGCCTACTGGGATGGTGGTGTTGGTCTATGGGCTTCTCCAAGCAGCTGTGGTGCCTCTGGATGGTTGGTGTTGGATCTATGGCCCACTCCAGCAGCTGTGGGGCCCCCTGGGATTGTGGTGTTGGGCTCTATGGACCTCCAGCAGCGTGGGAACCCTAGATGGTGGTGTTGGTCTATGGCCTCTCAGCAGTGTGGTGCCTCTGGATGGTGGTGTTGGCTCTATGGACCCTCCAGCAGCTGTGGGTGCAGTCGGCGCCAGATAACTGTGACAACTTACCAGGACCTTATGGAGTCACTCCCTGCCAGTCTAGCAGCTGTCTGGGCTGCACATGTTGGTCACTCTGGTCATAATAATGTGACTCAACTTTGTATAAGAGATGCAGGTCTAAGGCCCAGGAGAGCTGGAGTCCGCCTATCACAGACAGTGTGCAACCTACCGCTCAATGCAGGGAGCGCAAAACGCATCGGGGCACCCCTTTTAACATAATGGCTTTTTTTAACCTGAAATAACAACAAGAATATAAGTTACAAGACTTATTATATTTTATTACACTACAGGAAAGTTCCACATCACATACATTAAACGAATGACTTGGTGCATTCCAAGATTTTCTTAATGTCCACACCAACCGCACCACACCACACAGGTAACTGGGTTTATGCTGGAGTTTAACAGCTGTAAACAACCCCCACCCTCCCCCCCACCAAAAAAAAAAACCCTGACTCACCTGCTGACCCCTCCCCGGATGGTTAATGATGCGGCGCAGGCGGACGTCCGGCACGAAGCGCGTCTACAATCTATGATGCGTATATGTATATCTCAAAAAGCAAACCAAGCTGCAAATAAGGCAATAGTCCTCGCGGGAGGGTGGGTGGGGGGGGGGGGGGGGGGGGGGATGGGGATGTGCGGAGGAGTCGGGGGGCAGCTCAGCCCTTCGTGTGGGAGGGGACATTAGACCACTTAAGACAGCATTGGTAGAATAGATGCTTGACATGGCAAACCACCCAAACCCAGACAGGAATGATCACATTCAGATCGATCGGCGTTCCTCTAGGTCTCATCACGTGACGCGACGGCTAAGGTAACGGTGTATGCAAAGAGAGATCGGTCGCATGGTGGTACTCGAAAAGGGGCTACAAACAAGGACGGGAGCCGGGGGGGGCGGCCCTCAGGAGTTGTCGGAGGGGACGTGCTCCTCGAAGCCCTCGCTCTCCCGCACCAAGGCCCGCTCCAGGATGACGCGCCCTTCCTTGTAGCGCTGGCTGTCCTCGGTGGCAAACTCGTAGATCCAGCCCAGCTTGCTGTTGCAGTTCTTACAGCTGACGTCTCGCACCATGTGCCGCCCGGTGAGCATGACCCGGTCCTGGACCTCGCTGTACTGGAGGTTCACCACCTGCAGGGGGCGAGAGAGAAGGGAAACCGCCACCGATCAAATGATCAGACTGTGTGCAGAGGGGTCAATCATCCCATCCCCGCCGACTGGAGAGCAACCATGGTAACTTATTTCTAAATGCGGTTTGGTCTCACTACAAGGGATCGTGACTTTTTTTTATTGTTAAAGATCTTGCATAAATCATTCACTTTGCAATAATCGTATCAATTAAACAGTGTTCCTACCTATTTCCTAGATATCCCCTATTGTTTGGGCTGCATCAGATCTCAGGTCGCTATAGTACAGACCTGTACTAACTCTCCTGATAGGCTGCCAGCACTGGTTGCTATATACTACTGACCTGTTCGATCTCCTCTGATAGGATGCCAGCACTGGTTGCTTAGCTTACAGACCTGTTTGATCTATTGTAGGCTGTGCCAGCACTGTTTGGCTATAGCTAACAGACATGTTCGATCTCCTCTGATAGGATGCCAGTACTGGTTGCTATTGTACCAGACCTGTTCGATCTCTCCTTGATAGGATGCCTGTCACTGGTTGGTATAGTACAGACCTGTTCGATCTCTCCTTGATAGGATGCCAGTACTGGTTGCTATAGGCTACAGACTGTTAATACTATCTGATACGGCTGCCAGAACTGGTTGCTATAGCTACAGACTCTGTTCGATCTCTCTGATAGGCTGACAGTAATTGGTTGCTATAGCTACAGGACTGTTCAATATCTCTGTTAGGGCTGCGAGCACTGGTTGCTATAGCTAACAGACCTGGCTTCTACTGCAGCCTAGTGGAAGCAGTAAACTATTGCCCCTGAATTGAAAAATGAAACCAAGAAAAAAGGGACTGAGGTGAGATGAATCAATATAGTGAGGACAACCTTTAATGCATTCCTTCCCTGTAGATTATAAGCCTTGTACTTGTTTTGTGTAGGTTATATATGTAACCACCTTGAATGTACAGCGCCCTGTAATCAATGGCGGTATAAAATATGTAATATTAAATATCATCAATGGCATCTACTAAGTTAAAGGGAAAGCATCATCAAAAAAATAAACCTATTGTTTGATTCATGTTTTTATATTAAACATTTTTTAATACTTTTTGTTTTTGTTTTTTCTTAATTTTTTTTTGGTAAATATTTTTTTTTTTTTTTTTTTTTAATCCTGCAGTTCTCGCTTTGGCCACTAGGCCTAATAATAGTCTGCCACTTCCTGTTCTGTAAAGATCACTTCTGTGCAGTCTGGAGGCGGGGTTAAACTGAAAGGTGACACCGATGTCACAGCTCCCCCTCCCTGCACACTGACTTCTTCCCAGGTCACAGAGCATGCCCACAACACTTTCCTATAGAAGGATCCATCAGTCACAATAGGAAACTGGTCACCCCCAGCCCCCCCCCCCCCCCCCCCCCCCCCCTACCTATCTGTACACCTGACTTCTTACCAGGTCACAGAGCATGCCACAACACCTCTCCTATAGAAGGATCCCACCATTCACAATAGGAGATGTCACAGCTCACCCTTTCACCTCTTGCACACTGACTTCTTCCAGGTCACAGAACATGCCAACCAATTTACTTCTCCTATAGATGTCAGTCGGGTTGATCCTGTTCACAGGCTCCTATGTCCATGAAGCTGCTGTAAAGCTTCTCTCTAAATGCTGCTAAAAGCAGCTCAGGCAGCATGGCCGCCCCCATAATCCTATACAGACAGCAAAATTTTAAAAAATCTTTGATCAAAAATATATATATCTAGGTGATAGATTGACTTTAACAAGACTGCCCCTGGTGTGCACACTGTGCAGTGGCTTAATAATATCACCAGTGTGTAGTAAATTAAGAATCCTATCCCTGCCATCTGGTGGGTTCATCACATTCATGGCAGCCAGTGCCCCTGGCATCGAGGGATTTAAAATTATCACTAATGTCAAGTAAGTAATTCCCCGTTAGGCTAATAATCCCCCCCAGGTGCCCCCACCATCAAGAGGATATACCATCAAAGTCTGATAGCCGCGGGTCCCACCTATGGAATTGTCGAGCCAGAACGAAGCACTTACGCAGGACTCTCCATTCTGTTCTATGAGAGTTCTGAGTACAGCCACAATGGAGAACACCACGCTCCCCTGTACTGGGAACTCCCATAGAACAGAATGGAGAGACCACAGCGCTCCCCTGTTCTGTGACCTACCATAGAACATAATGTAGATAAAACCGCACTCCCCTGTCCTGGGCCCTCCCATAGAAGAGAATGGAGAACACAGCGCTCCCCTGTACTGGGACTCTCCATAGAGGAGAATGGAGAACACAGCGCTCCCCTGTTCTGGGAACTCCCATAGAACAGAATGGAGAGTTAGAATCCCACACTTTTGGGTGTCTGTTCCTGAGCTAGGCGGGACCGACACCTATCAGACTTTGATGGCCTCTTATTGATCCTCCATCAGAGTCTATTGCATCCGTATCAGACAACTCCCGCTTCTGGGGATTTGTTACAATGTTTCCGTCTACACTGGACACAACTGTAACAAACCTTCAGCTGTGAAGAGTATGTGGTCTGTAATGTATCATCGGCAAAGCACAATTGTAGAATAATTTGGACAGGCACATGCAGTCTATGGTTCCCTGTTATCAGCCACTTCATGCAGACTGTATACACCGCTCCTCCGGCCAGTCCTCTGCTGGCACTGGCTGATAACAGGGAGGCACAGAGCAGGGCGAGCACCATGGCCCTCGCCACAGAGCAGGGCGAGCACCATGGCCCTCGCCACCTCACATACCTTGTTGAAGAGGAAGGCTCTGCCCGTGGCTCCTGTGAAGCGGGTGGAGATGAGCTCGGAGCGGTTGGTCAGGATGGTGTCGCAGTTGGCGCAGGAGAACAGGCGGGTGCCACCGATGTGATCCAGGAAGATTCTGCCCATGGTCTCGCTTTCTGATAAATAGCTGCAAATTATAAAAAAAGAACTGAATTATCGGCTGCTGACCCAGCTTTCTCAAGACCCTGAATGGCTGAACCACCACAACCACGCTCGGTGTCAGTCCTCACCGCAGTCCTGGCATTCTATTCCTTATTCAGGCAAGACAGTTGTGTTCAGCTCTACTCACTGCTTGATCGCTTCTCCATTCTGAGGCGACACTTTGTGGGGCCTGTTCCAGACGTAGAAGTCCCAAAGGTGGAACCTGCACCAACCAGACTTTAAGGGCATATCGTGTCGATCTACTATCAAAGTCTATGGTGGGAGCAGCCCTCTAACATGTAGTCCTCCTAGGGGACTTGAACACAGGATCACTGGTGCTATACACTACACAGAAAAAGTTCGGGATATTTGACTTTTGGTTGAAATTTCAAGATGAACAGAACATTTTGTGGGGGGGGGGGGGGAGAAAAAAAAAACTTAAAATGCACTAATGAGCCATTCTTTCCAATGAGATCAGTGGTTTTCAACTCTGTCTTCAGGACCCCACCAACAGGTCGAGGTTTTCAGGATCTCCCACAGAACGCACTGACAACACCTTATAACTGACCAACAGTCCCTCGTCACTACCAGGCTTCAAGCAGGGATGCTCTCAGACGGAAGTGGCCACTGAGTTAGAAGTGTAAACAGAGTGTCATCAGCAGCTTGTATCAGAGAATAATGAAGAGTAAACAGAAGTCAAAGAAGTGGACGGTCTTTGGCTCCATCTCACCTGATGAACGCTCATCCTGCGGACCCGGATGATGATGCCGCACAACTCCAAGTGGTTTTAAGGGGGTGAGGGGGCCCCAAGTGTCCGCAGAGCATTCTTTAAACCATTTAATGGGGCGGGGGTCTGGGGTTCGCCGAAACCCTGATGCCCCCCGGGGTACAGGCATCTTTTGGTCTTCCCAGGGAGCAACCCCTATGCTGGAGGGGGACCCAGGGGGGTGCTCAAGCTGTTCGGGGGTGATGAAGCCCCCTTTCACCCGAGAAAAAGATGCGCCAACGGGCGGAGCGTCAGGGAAGACGCGGGGTGCTTTCACCCGGGCAGGGTCCTTTCCGGTATCTAAACGCAGCCCATCCCTTCCCCCTGCGGGGTTGGGGGCATTCCCCCCCCGGGCTCGCAGGGCTTGTACAATGAACGTCACGTGGTGAGGGAGACAAAAGGACATTCACTTTTCCTTTTCGTGACTTTTTCCAGTCTCTCTGTTCTTGAACAACTGTGATGACTTTCTGGCACTCAAAGCTCAGGGGGCCATTCCTTGGGGCCTCGCTTAAGCCTGGAAACGGCGGGTGTGTTGTTTATTGTAAGAGGTTGTTTGGTTCATGGGGTCAAAAATGTGAACAGCAGGTGAGGGGACGGTTTATACCCCCATTCACATTGCCCCTGAATGTATTGGGGGGTTCGGGGATAAAACACCTGTTGGGGGGATTTGCCTTAACTTCTTGTTAGGACAGAAGTTGTGCAAAAAGCCCTGAAAACCTGAACTTTGGACGTGATCAAAGGGAAGGTGGCTTATTTAGTGCTTTAAAAAAATGTTCAAGAATGTTCAAAAATATCCCAAACTTCTTGTGACCAGTGTATACTCCAGTACTGGTGCACATACAGGTGAAACCAGCAGTTTCCCTCCCCTCTATATAAAGCCCCCATCTCCCCACGGTTTCTCCCCCCCCTCTATATAAACCCCATCTGCAGGTTTCTCCCTCCCCTCTATATAAAGCCCCATCTGCAGGTTTCTCCCTCCCCTCTATATAAAGCCCCATCTGCAGGTTTCTCCCCCCCCTCTATATAAAGCCCCATCTGCAGGTTTCTCCCTCCCCTCTATATAAAGCCCCATCTGCAGGTTTCTCCCTCCCCTCTATTTTAAAGCCCCATCTGCAGGGTTCTCCCTCAAAAACCCTTTCTTTATTAAAAGCCCATCTGCAGGTTTCTCCCTCCCTCTATATAAAGCCCCAAATCTGCAGGTTTTCTCCCTCCCCTCTATATAAAGCCCCATCTGCGGGTTTCTCCCTCCCCTCTATATAAAGCCCCATCTGCAGGTTTCTCCCTCCGACATGAAATCAGAATAAACCTTCCCTGTTTTAGGTAAATTAGGAACCAAAATTATTTCTATTTGCCAAAATGCAGAAATAAGGGAGAATTTTTAAGGCATTTTTATCACTTTCTGTAAAGTCAGAATTTTCCCATTTCATTAGTATTTGGTGGCTTTGCCCTTAAACTGTAGGACTTGGGTCAAACGTTCTGGATCCTTCCACAAGCTTCTCACAATAGTTGGTAGGAATTTTGCCCCTTCCTCCTGATAGAACTGGTGTACTGAGCCATGTTGGGGTCGCCTTCTCGCACCGGCCTTTTCAGCTTTGCCCATAATTTTCCAAATGGGATTGAGATCAGGGCTTTGTGAGGCCCGCTCCAAAACATTGCTTGGTTCTCCTTAAGCCACTTTGTAACCATTTTGGCAGTAGCTTCGGGTCATTGTCCTTTTGGAGACCCATTTCCGCCCAAGGGCTTTAATTTCCCCGCTGTTGTCTTGAGATGTTGCTTCAGTATTGCCACATAATCTTCTTTCCTCATGATGCCATCTATTTTTATGAAGTGCACCAGTCCCTCCTGCAGCAAAATAACCCCACAACATGATGCTGTCATCCCTGTGTTTCACAGTTGGGATGGTGTTCTTAGGCTTCCAAGCGTCTCCCTTTTTCCTCCAAACATAACGTAGTTCATTATGGTCAAACAGTTCCATTTCAGCTTCGTCAGACCACAGCGCATTTGTAAACATTAATCTGGCTTTTCTATGTTTCTTTTGGAGTAATGGCTTCTTCCTGGCAGAGTGGCCTTTCAGCCCATGTTGATACAGTACTCGTTTCACTGTGAATAATGACACAATCTTTCCAGCTTCCGCCAGCATCTTCACAAGGACTTTTGCTTTTGTTCTTGGGTTGATATGCACATGTCGGACCAAGGAATGTTCATCTCTGAGACACAGAACCCGTATCCTTCCTGAGTGGTATAATGGCCGGACATTCCCGTCTTGTTTGTACTTTTGTATAATTGTTTGTACAGATGAACGAGGCCCCTTCACGTATCTGGAAATTGCACCCAAGGATGATCCAGACTTGTGCAAGTCCACAATTCTCTTCCTGATATCTTGGCTGATTTATTTAGCCTTTCCATGATATTACACACAGAAGCAGTATGTTTCTGGTGTGCAATAAAATACATCCACAGCTGTGTCTCTAATTAACTCAGATATTGCCAATAAACCTATCAGAAGCTTCCAAAGACCTGACCTCATCATATGGGCGGTCCTAGATTGTATAAAGGCGGAGTAATCCCAGTGTATGGAAACTGCTGACTTTGCAGATTGTATCTAACTGACGGCACCATCGTCTATGGAGCAGACTCCGCGTGTACCTCCTTAGCGCAAATGGTTTTACAATTACATCAAAACCGCTCTGAGGGTCTCAATGTGCAGTGCAATGAGGGGGTCCGGTTCAGCCAAACTTTTTCACGTGTCGGTCTTCACCGTCCTTCTGGCATTGTATTCATGAAGCAGAGGATGAAGGGCGGATAGAGGTCGCAGCCTGTGGGACCCCCTGATGGTTCAAAGAACTCTTGTAGCCAGACAAGATCTGAGGGGGCGGGAAAGCACCAATTTTTCGCTATATTATCAAGTATATCTGATCCTGGGAAAGCCGGGTGACGATCAGTGACGCTACAACGCAGCACAGTCACCCAGCTTTTCTGTGGGGATGATGGCATCTACATTTAGATTGTACATATGTAGCAGAGCAGAGGTTGTCATCTGGCACAGCTCCAAGGGGTAATTCTCACAATACAGTGCAGTCAGACGTGACACAGGGTGGTGACACACTTGTCTCTGCTACCTGCAAGCAGTGAGCGAGCTGTCCTGCAGGGTGGGGCGCACTCGGCTCTGCTACATCTGTGTAGATAATAAGAGCAGCTGACAGTATGAATAGGAATGTAAGCTGCGTGGCCACCTGGTGGTGACTCACAGGGACTGCGGGGCTGAACACAAACGAACAGCTGACCCCCCCCAACTAGTGAAAGGAAGCCCCGCCCCCTATAGGGACACAGGCCACAGGGCATATGGAGAACATGACCCCCTCCACCCCTCACCCAAACTGCTGAACACAGAGAACAGCAGCTGTGATCACCCGGGGAGACCATACACTACAACCCCCACAGACACAGAGGGGCAGATATCACAGCAGGGGGCAGCATCTGGAGTATATACTATACGGGGAAAATGATATGGGGGTACAAGGTGGGGTATAATGCTGGTTTTAAACTATATGGAGGTATATTCTGTGGTGTGTATAAGGGGTATTATCAGGGGGGGGGGGGGTATATTCTGTGGTGTGTGTATACGGGGTATTATCCAGGGGGGTTTATTCTGTGGTGTGTATACGGGGTATTATCGGGGGGTATATTCTGTGGTGTGTATACGGGGTATTATCCGGGGGGGATATTCTGTGGCGTGTATACGGGGTATTATCCGGGGGGTATATTCTGTGGTGTGTATACGGGGTATTATCCGGGGGTATATTCTGTGGTGTGTATACGGGGTATTATCCGGGGGGTATATTCTGTGGTGTGTGTATACGGGGTATTATCCGGGGGTATATTCTGTGGTGTGTATACGGGGTATTATCCGGGGGGTATATTCTGTGGTGTGTATACGGGGTATTATCCGGGGGGGTATATTCTGTGGTGTGTATACGGGGTATTATCCGGGGGGGTATATTCTGTGGTGTGTGTATACGGGTATTATCCGGGGGGTATATTCTGTGGTGTGTATACGGGGTATTATCCGGGGGGTAAAGGATGTGGTGTGTATACGGGGTATTATCCGGGGGGGTATATTCTGTGGCGTGTATACGAGATATTATCCGGGGGGGGGATATTCTGTGGTGTGTATACGGGGTATTATCCGGGGGTATATTTCTTTTGGGTGTGTATACGGGTATTTTCGGGGGGTTATTTTGTGGGTGTGTATACGGGTATTAAACCGGGGGGGGGGGGGGATGGGGATATTCTGTGGTGTGTATACGGGGTTTTTATCCGGGGGGGTATATTCTGTGGTGTGTATAAGGGTATTATCCAGGGGGTTATATTCTGTGGTGTGTATACGGGGTATTATCCGGGGGTATATTCTGTGGTGTGTATACGGGGTATTATCTGGGGGTATAGTATGTGGTGGTTATACGGGGTATTATCGGGGGGTATATTCTGTGGTGTGTGTATACGGGGTATTATCCGGGGGGTGTATATTGTGGTGTGTATACGGGGTATTATCCGGGGGGGGGTATATTCTGTGGTGTGTATACGGGGTATTGTCGGGGGGGGTATATTGTGGTGTGTATTTCGGGTATTATCCGGGGGTAATTCTTGGGGTTATACGGGGTTTATCCGGGGGGTATATTCTTTGTGTATAGGGTATTATCCGGGGGGTATTTCTGTGGGTGTGTATACGGGGTATTATCGGGGGTATTTTCGTGGTGTGTGTATACGGGGTATTATCCGGGGGGGTATTCTGTGGGTGGTGGGTATTTCCGGGGGTTCGGGGAAAACGGGGGGGGGGTATTTGTGTGGTGGGGGGTTACGGGGGGATATTCGGGGTGGAAGGGGGGGGGGATTTCTGTGGTGGTGTTACGGGGTATTACCGGGGGGATATCGTGGGTGTGTAAGGGTATTTTCCGGGGGTATATTCTGGGTTTTGGGGTATACGGGGTATTAGCCGGGGGTATATTCTGTGGTGTGTATACGGGTATTATCCGGGGGGATAATCTGTGGTGTGTTTACGGGGTATTCCGGTTATTTTGGTGGTTTATCGGGTATATCCGGGGGGTTATTCTGTGGTTGTGATACGGGGTATTATCCTTTATATTGTGGTTGTGTATACGGGGATTATCCGGGGGTTTCTGTGGTTGGGTTGGGGTATATTCTGTGGTGTGTATACGGGGTATTATCCGGGGGTATATTCTGTGGTGTGTGTATACGGGGTATTATCCGGGGGTATATTCTGTGGTGTGTATACGGGGTATTATCCGGGGGGTATATTCTGTGGTGTGTATACGGGGTATTATCCGGGGGGTATATTCTGTGGTGTGTGTATACGGGGTATTATCCGGGGGGGTATATTCTGTGGTGTGTATACGGGGTATTATCCGGGGGGGTATATTCTGTGGTGTGTATACGGGGTATTATCCGGGGGGGTATTTTTGTGGTTTTTATACGGGGGTTATCCGGGGGGGGGGTATATTCTGTGGTGTGTATACGGGGTATTATCCGGGGGGGTATATTCTGTGGTGTGTATACGGGGTATTATCCAAGGGGTATAGCGGAGTATTAGCCGTGAGGTATTAGGTGGGGGAGCGGGTGTTAAGTGGGGTATTAGCCAGGGGGGTTATAGCAGGTATTAGCCAGGGGGGTTATGGCGGGGTATTAGCCGGGGAGAGGGAGGGGGGAGATAATGGCCGGGGGAGAGGGGGGGGGGGGGGGTATGGCGGGGTTTTCAAGCCGGGGGGGGGGGGTTGAAGGTAATGCGGGGTGTTAGCCGGGGAGGGGGGGGGGGGGGGGTATAATGGAGTATTAGCCGGGGGGGTGGGTATAGCATGGTATCATCGGGGGGGTATAGTTGAAGGGGTTGTATCTTTCAGGGGAGGGGGTATATTCTGGAACGCCAGTTGTAGTAACAGGTCCCACCAGACATGATGTCACTCTCCGCTGGTGACGTCACACTCGCACTCGGTGACGTCACTCCTGTAACCGGCCCGATGACCAGAGCCGCCCCATCCCCCACAGTACTGGGCCCAGAGCCCCGGTGCTGCCCCCGGTTCGCCATGTAGTTCACGGCCCCCGTCCTCTCTGCCGCCCTCCTCCCCCACACATCACGGTCCGCGGTCACCTGGTCGCCTGAAGAGAAGAGAGCGGCTCCCGGTGTCTGGCGGCGGCGGCGGCAGAAAGTCTCCGAGCTCCGAGTAACTAACCAGCTCGAAGCTCCGCCCACTTCCCTATTCAACCTATCAATCACCCTCACATAGCCCCGCCTCCTCGCGGCCGCTGCCACAATAACATCTCCAAGCCCCACCCCTGCCCGTCAATCACTGTCCCCCTAGCACCGCCTACCTCTATTTTCCTATGGCAGGCTGCCACTGTAAAACCCACCCACTTCATGACGCAACCCGTCAATAACACTTAAATAGCTCCGCCTATCTGTATATACTGCTGCAGAGCACCTTCTCTGATGTCACCAAGCCACGCCCATATTATGAGATTCGTCAACACTGTAGCCATGCGCAGCGCAGACCCCAGCTGTTCTCAGGAGCCAATCACATTTCAGCTTTCATCCTATCATTCCAACAGGAAAAATGAAAGACGTCACCTGATTGGTTGCTATTGTAGGCTGCTATATTATAGCCCGCCCATTTTATGGCGCAACCCTTCTGTCACACGTAAGTAGCTCCGCCTACTTCTATATACCGCTGCATAGGTCTTTTCTGATGTAACTAAGCCTCGCACACGTAGTGAGGTTCGTCAACATTGTAGCCATGCGCAGACCAGCTGCTTTCAGGAGCCAATCACCTTGCAGGTTTCATCCCAAACTTCCAGCTGAGAAATGAAAGACGTCATCTGATTGGTTGCTATGGTAGGCCGGTAAAGTCCGCCCGCTTTTTGATGCAACCTGTCAATAACACGTACGTAGCTCCGCCTTCCTTTGCTGCATTGCTCTTCTCATGATGTCACTAAACCCCGCCCACATTGGCAGGTTCGTCAACAATGTAGCCATGCGCAGCGCAGACCCCAGCTACTCTCAGGAGCCAATCACAATGCAGCTGTAAAAATGAAAGACGACATGCGATT
The DNA here is from genome assembly GCA_025379985.1 of Phyllomedusa bahiana. Taxonomy (NCBI): domain Eukaryota; kingdom Metazoa; phylum Chordata; class Amphibia; order Anura; family Hylidae; genus Phyllomedusa; species Phyllomedusa bahiana. The sequence continues at coordinate 110,345 of JAODAL010006355.1, read as the reverse complement.
GGTTGCCATGGGCAACGCTGACCCTTTCATTACTTTCCAGAGACCTTTTTAATTTGTTCCCACTGCTGTATTTACCAACCTATAGAAGCCTGAAGAGCAAATTGTAGAGATTTTTAGGGAAGGAACATGTCAATATCATTGCCCTTTGAATATATTTCAATTCTTTTTGACACCAGTACATTTTCTTGAAGGAGCCATATCGCATTGTTTATTTATCATAATACGTATTGGGGCTTTGTTTTTTGCTATTCAAGTTTATAGTGTCCATAGAAATCAATCTGAAGAGGAAAAACATATTCTACCCTACAATATTAGGTTACGTTAGAGCATAGTTGCCAACTTTTGAAAATGGAAAAGCAGGAGACTGAAGAGGTCGGCGCGCGTAGCAAAAAAATTGCATGGACACGCCCATCTTTTTTGTGTGCCACGCCCCTTCCAAAAGCCACACCCACTTCGCCTAACTGCATAATGGCTTTGGAAGAAAGCCAGGTAGATGCCCTTATAGACAGGTAGTAGCCCCATACCAGTAGTGCCCCTACAGGCAGGTAGATGCCCCCTTGTAGTCAAGTAGATGCCCCCTTGTAGCCAGGTAGATGCCCCCCTTTGTTAGTCAGGTAGTTGCCCCCTTTGTAGCCAGGTAGTTGCCCCCTTCAGTAGCCAGGTAGTTGCCCCCTTCAGTAGCCAGGTAGTTGCCCCATTCAGTAGCCAGGTAGTTGCCCCATTCAGTAGCCAGGTAGTTGCCCCTCTATAGCTAATAAAAATAAAATAATAAAAGCCACTTACCTCACCGGGCTCCTGCAGCTCCGGACATCTCCCGGCCAACCGACTAAGCGTCGCAGGGGGAGTGAGTGCAGCCGCGCGTCCCTCCCCCTGCACCGCTGACCTGTATGTACAGCGCACACCGGCCAGGTACATACAGGGGGAGAAGGGAGGAGGGGAACGATCCCTCCTGCCTCCTCCCTGCACAGTGACACTCGCCGGACCGGTGAGCAGCCGCTGCGGCCGCTTCACCCGTCTGTGGGAACGGCCCGGCCGCGCCAGAGTCGCGCACTGGCGCAACTCTTGCGCCACGGTAGTTTAAAGAACCCCCGCTGCCTGCTGGCGGCGGGAGGAATGCCAACTCTGCCGGGAGGGCGGGGGGGACTCCAAATAGCGGGACATCCCCGCCAAAAGCGGGAGAGTTGGCATGTATGCGTTAGGGTACAGGTGTTTTTGGAGCTTAGATTGTACATTTCTTTAAGCACCATTTTGAGGTACATATAAGGCATACTTAGGGCTTGTCCCCACAGCAGGTTTTTCAGCCAGTTTTACAGTTTTCGGTTTTGAAAGCGGTCTGTAAACTGGCTGTCAAACTTTATCACGGATGCCCTGTCAGCCATGATTGGAGTTTACTCTGGTTGGACCCCTTGATTGCCGCTGTCAATGCATCCACCTATCTAAGAGGAATGACAGGGGAAGGGGGCACGAGTGTGGGGTGCCGATGGCTTCCATAACAACCCCGAAACCTTTGTTAGACTTCAGGGTTATTTGTGATGTCATCACTCCCGGCGGCGCCTACTGGCACAGCAGGAAGTGGTGATTGACAGCTTGTAATACAGTGATGTACTGCATTGTATTACACCAACAATCTAATAATCGCTGAGTGTAGTCCCCTATGGGGAAAAATCAAATAAATAATAGGAAGTGAAAAAATAAAAAGTAAAAAAAAAACACATATAGCAAAATATACACACGTCCTTCCGAAATAAAAATGCCAATTGCCCCCAAAAAAGATAAAAAAAAAAAAGTACATATATTCGGTATTGTCGCGTGCATAATGATCTAACCTACAAGTCTGTCATATTATTTAACCCGCACGATGAATGCCCACACATTTTTTTATTTATCCCGCTGAATAAAAAATTATTTAAAAAGTCAAATAAACCCCAAAATAATAAAAACATCACTTCATCCTGCAAAAAAAAAGCCATTACACAGCTCAGTATACGGAAAAATAAAAAAGTAATGGCTATCAGAATACAGCGATACATAAGTATTGTTTTATACAATAATACATTTAATTTTTTTTGAAGCTCTGCAACATAAAAAGCCTATATAAATAGGGTACTGGGATTGCAGTATGTTTTTTCTGCCTCCCCAAAAAATGGATTAAAAGTCATGTGTCCCACAAAATAGTAGTAATGAAAAAATTCAAACTTATCCCGCAAAAAACAAGCCCTTAATCAGCTTCATATATAAAAATATAAAAAAAGTTCTGGCTGTCAGACAAAGACGACATAAAAACGCAAATTATTACAAACGCATTTCTATTGTGTAAAAGTAATAAAACATCAAAAACTCTATAAAATTTATCATTGTAATTGTACCGATCGCATCGTAAAGTTATTTTGTCAGTTACACCACACAGCGAACGCTGTAAAAATGAAGCCCAAAAAACAATGGCGGAACTGCTGTTTTTTTTTTTTTTTTTTCCATTTTTCTCAGCGAATACTAAAAAAACTATGGAACTCCTGTGCACAATACACCTGTAGATGAGATCCATGAGAGGTGTTGTATCTAAAATGGGGCGACTTCTGGAAGGTTTTACTTGTTCTGTTGGGGGCTTTGTAAGTGTGACATGGCACCCACCAAAATCTCCGTTACAAAAGCCAAATAGCGCTCCCTCCCTTGTACGCCCTGCCATGCGCCGAAACAGCAGTTTATGCTCAAATATAAGGTATTGCCGAAATTGTGTAACAACATTTAGGGTGCTTTTTTTCCAGGTTTCTTTGTGAAAATGTTGAAAAAAATGTTGTTTTTTTTTCATTTTCACACTTGTGGGGCTGATATACTCACTGCACCCTTGGACATATTCCTTAAGGGGTGTCGTTTCCAATATGGGGTCTTTTTAGGGGTGTTTTTAAGGTTTAGCCCCTTAGGGTGTCCGCAAACCTGAAATGGCGCCTAAAGAAAATCGTAATGAAAATCAGACCCCAAAGTCCGTTAGGTGATCCTCCTATTCTGAGGCTTGTGGTTGAGCCAAATAGCGCACCAGGGCCACATAAGGGATATCTTTAAAAACTTCAGAATCTGAAAAATGAATAGGGAGTTGCCTTTCCCTGGTCACATCTACCGTGTTCCAGTGAATAATGAATTAAAATTGAAAATCTACAAAAAAAAAGTGTAATTTTCAAATTTCACCTCCAATATGCTTACATTTCTGTGAAACACCTAATGGATTAATACACTTCCTAAATACAGTTAGTAAGGGGTGCCGTTTCTTAGATGGAGTCATTTATGGGGGTATCTCACATATTGGCCCCTCAAAGCCACGTCAGACCTGGTCTGGTCCCTAAAAAATGTAAATTGCAAATTTTCTTGAGAATATGAAAAATTACTGTTAAATTTCTAATCCACCTAATGTCCTAAAGAAATAAAAATACAGGTAGTCCCCGACTTACACCGTTCCGACTTACATCTGTCCCCAGTTACAAACGGAGACTTATGGGGAATGCTGGCACTTGTATCTCCATGTTCCACAGCAAATAGTAGCTGTGGAACGACAAGTTCCAGCATGCCACAGCAGCACATGAGGTGAAAATAAGGTGAAATCTTCTTAACAGGGGCACAGACAGCAAAACAAATATAAAAACCCTTCCCTGCACTATCTAAAACTAAAAAAAACCTATTGTGCTGGAGTCAAATTTAATAAATATACCTGATCCGATTTACATACAAATTCAACGTAAGAAGAAACCTGCAATCCCGATCCTGTTCGCAACCTGGGGACTGCCTGTACATCTAAAAAATGATGCCAACCTACAGTAGACGTATGGTAGATGCTAGTTCTAAACTAGATTGTGTGAACCCTACATATCTGGTATTGTCGGAATCGTACCGACCTGCAGAGAACAGATAACGCATCATTTATACGGAAGAGTGGCGTAAGTTTTTTTTCATATTTCATCACACTTAGAATTTTCTTTTCGGTTTCCCAGTATATTCCATGGTTCAGTCAATGACACCATAAGGGGGTACACTTGTCCTGTAAAATAAAAGCCCTTATATTTGTATGTAGATGGAAAAAAAAAATCTATAGCTCTTGGAAGGCGGGGAGGAAAAAAAACAAAGACCCACATTATTATGACCAGCTGTCAGGGAAGGACTTAAAACTTAGTTTTACCTTTTTTCACTAACACCTATTCCCCCTAGGGGCCTTGAACATGTGATGGTTTTCTCGCTTGTGCTCCTTTGCTGCAGTATATACAGGCTCGGACTGGGCCGGCGGGGGACCGGTGAATCCCCCGGTGGGCCCCCCCCCCCCCGAGTTGCTGGGGGCCCCGGAGGCAGTGCCGTCGCTCCCCGGGGCTCGGCCGCGCATCCGGTCACTGGATGCCCGAGACCTGCGTCCCGAGCACCCAGAGACCGGGCCCGGTAGCCGGGGACTAATGTCCCCGACTCCCGGGGCTGCGCGGTGTCAGCGGAGCACAGCACCACTAGCGCTGCGCTCCGCTGATCTCCATGGCAGGCTGAAGGCACTAGGCCTTCAGCCTGCCGGGCGCCCGTCCCTACTGCTGACGTAGGCGGCGCGGTGACGTCACTTCACCGCGCCGCCTATGCAGGGCGGAAGGAGCCGGCGGCAGCTCGGAGCGGCGGGAGCAGGAGCCGGAGCGGGAGCGAGGTAAGTGGCTGTTTGTTTTTTTTTTTGTTTTTTTTACTACCTACAGGGGGTCCCTGGCTACAAGGGGGGGGTCCCTGGCTACAAGGGGGTCCCTAGCTACAAGGGGGGCCCTGGCTACAAGGGGAGCCCTGGCTACAAAGGGGGCCCTGGCTACCAAGGGGGCCCCTAGCTACCTACAGGGGGGCCCTGGCTACCTACAGGGAGGCCTGCCTACACGGGGGGCCCGGGCGACCTACAGGGAGGCCTGACTACAACGGGGGCCCTGGCTACCTACCGGGAGGCCTGACTACAAAGGGGGCCCTGGCTACCTACAGGGGGGCCCTGACTACACGGGGGGGACTGGCTACCTAAAGGGACGCCTTGACTACCTACAGGGGGGCCCTGACTACAAAGGGGGCCCTGGCTACCTAAATACTAAAGGGGCCCTGACTACCTACACAGTAGCTAAAGGGGGGGCCCGGACTTCCTGCCCGCTAGCGCAAGGAGGCCCCTAACTGCCTGTATACTACCTAAAGGAGACCCCTAACTGCCTGCAAACTACCTAAAGGAGACCCCTAACTGCCTGCCAACTACCTAAAGGAGGCCTTAACTGCCTGTATACTACTTCATGGGAAGCCCTAACTGCCTGTATACTACCTAAAGGGGGTCCCTAACTGCTTGCAGCCTATATAAAGGGGACCCTAACTACCTACAGCTTACCTAACTGGGAGAAACCACCTACCTACAGACTGGGGCCTTGCCTATTTGCCTACCTACCTAGGGTCTTGTCTACCTACCTGGTAATATAATTGAGAGGGCAGCAGTCCATAGTTGTAGCATTATCTCCAGGGGGTTAGTCCTCTCCCCACCTTCCAACCCCTTAGGATACTAGGCCTCTAAGTTATGGCTTGTACCCGCTCTCCCACCCCTGGGAAGTTTGTACAGAGGTGGGAATAGGTAAAGAGGTGCTGGAAAATTGAGGATTCTAAGATATTTGTGTGTAATTTCTGCAGGGATGAGTGGTGGCCGGGACAAGTCATCATGGCGGTGTGGAACGGATGCAGAGGAAAAGGGAATAAGAACGACTCATGAGAGAAGAGAACGACTCCTCAGTCAAGACGTCTCCGGTGAGTCCCTGATTTCAGGGGTTATTTTACTTCTATATTGGATCAGTGCTGTATTCACTGTAATGTGATGTGACCTGAGCTGGTGTCTGACCTCTATGTAGTCTCTATATGGCGGTGTTGTAGGTTATACCTGAGCTGGTGTCTGACCTCTATGTAGTCTCTATATGGCGGTGTTGTAGGTTATACCTGAGCTGGTGTCTGACCTCTATGTAGTCTCTATATGGCAGTGTTGTAGGTTATACATGAGCTGTTGTCTGACCTCTAGGTGGTCTCTATATGGCGGTGTTGTAGTTTATACCTGAGCTGTAGTCTGACCTCTATGTGGTCTCTATATTGTGCGGTGTGTGTAGGTTTATACAGTGAGCTGTTGTCTGACCTCTATGTGGTCTCTATATGGCGGTGTTGTAGGTTATACCTGAGCTGGTGTCTGACCTCTATGTGGTCTCTATATGGCGGTGTTGTAGGTTATACCTGAGCTGGTGTCTGACCTCTATGTGGTCTCTATATGGCGGTGTTGTAGGTTATACCTGAGCTGTGTCTGACCTCTATGTGGTCTCTATATGGCAAGTGTTTGTGGTTATTACACTGAGCTGGTGGTGTCTGCTTGACCTCTTTGTGGTCTGACTCATATGGCAGGCAGTGTTGTAGGTTATACCTGAGCTGGTGTCTGATCTCTATGTGGTCTCTATATGGCGGTGTTGTAGGTTAATAATAATCTTTATTTATATAGCGCCAACATATTCCACAGCACTTTACAATATAGAGGGAATAAGCACAGACAAACCAGACATTACATTATAAAAAAGCTACTGACAACTGAGACACAAGGTGTGAGGGCCCTGCTCGCAAGAGCTTACAATCTATTAGGGTATATGGGTGAAACAAAAGGTGACAAGTGCTTGGTTTACAATGGACCAGCCATGTTACATAAATATGGGGTAGTATACATGAAATGTGGATGAACCTGCCATCCCAACCATTACATCTATATACAGATAAGTGCCTGTGGGTGCCAAAGTGCAGGAAGTGACGAATCTGTGACAGAATTTGGGGGGTTGACCATTAGGGATCTTGGTAGCTTCTCTAAGAAGATGAGTTTTCAGAGCGCACTTAAAACTGTGAGGGTTGTGAGTGTGCCTGATCACATGGGGTAACATGTTCCAGAGAACTGGTGCACTACGTGCGATATCTTGGAGACGGGCATGGGAGGTTCGGATGAGTGAGGTGTGTAGTCTTAGATCAGTAGCAGAGCGGAGAGAGCGGGTAGGGTGGTAGACAGAGATAAGGGAGGAGATGTAGGGGGGTGCAGCACTGTGGAGAGCCTTATGTGTGAGAGTGATGAGTTTATGTTGTATTCTGTACTGAATAGGCAGCCAGTGCAGAGACTGACACAGGGTAGAGGCATCAGTATAGCTGGAAAGAAAGACAAGCCTGGCTGCTGCATTCAGGACAGATTGGAGAGGGGAGAGTTTACAGAGAGGAAGACCAACAAGTAGGGAGTTACAGTAGTCAAGACGAGAATGAATAAGAGCAACAATGAGAGATTGAGTTGTTTCCACAGTGAGAAAAGGACGGATTCTGGAGATGTTCTTGAGGTGCAGGTGACAAGAGCGGGCAAGGGATTTGATATAGCGGGTGAAGGTCAGATCAGAATCTAATATAACCCCCAGACAGCGGGCCTGCTGCCTAGGAGTTATGGTGGTACCTCACACTGAGAGAGAAATAGCAGGGTGAGGTCGGTTAGTAGATGGTGGGATGACTAGAAGTTCAGTTTTAGTGAGGTTTAGTTGGAGATAGAGAGAGGACATGATGTCGGAGACATCGGACAGACATTCACTGGTGTTTTGTAGCAGGGCAGGAGTGATGTCTCGGGAGGAGGTGTATAGTTGAGTGTCATCAGCGTAGAGATGGTACTGGAAGCCAAATCTGCTGATGGTTTGTCCAATGGGGGTTGTGTAGAGTGAAAAGAGGAGAGGACCAAGAACGGATCCCTGAGGAACCCCGACCGCAAGAGGGAGAGGAGATCGAACCAGAAAATGAGACACTGAAGAAGCGGTCAGAGAGGTAGGAAGAGAACCAAGCGAGAGCGGTGTCCTGGAGGCCAATGGTGCTGAGCATGTTGAGGAGAAGGTGGTGATCAACAGTGTCAAACGCTGCAGAGAGATCCAGAAGAAGCAGCAATGAGTAGTTACCCTGAGATTTTGCTGTCAGGAGATCATTTGAAACTTTAGAAAGAGCAGTTTCCGTGGAGTGTAGGGTGCGGAAACCGGATTGCAGAGGGTCTAGAAGAGAGTTAGCAGAGAGATAGCGGATCAGGCGAGAGTAGACCAAGCGTTCCAGGAGTTTGGAGATGAAGGGCAGGTTAGAGACTGGTCGGTAGTTGGCGGCGCAGGAGGGGTCCAGAGAGGGCTTTTTAAGTAAGGGAGTTATAACAGCGTGTTTAAAGGAAGATGGGAAGATCCCAGTGGAGAGAGAGAGGTTACAGATTGTAGTGAGGTGAGAGAGGACAGCTGGAGAAATGGACTGGACAAGGTGGGAGGGAATGGGGTCACTAGAGCAAGTGGTGGGGCGAGCAGACAGGAGAAGCCTGGACACTTCTTCTTCTGATGTCGGGTCAAGGACTGAGAGCAGATTAGAGGATGTGCGGGGAGGGACAGGATGGGTGTTAATTGGGGATTGTGATGTGATGTTTTGCCGGATGCTGTCAATTTTGTCTTTGAAGTGAGTGGCCAGGTCTTCAGCACAGAGGTCAGTGACCGGGGCCTGAGCTTTGGGCCTGAGGAGGGAGTGGAAGGTGTCAAACAGACGTTTTGGGTTGTTGTGTAGTGTTGAGATGAGGGAGGTGAAATATTTTTGTTTGGCGCAGTGAAGGGCAGTGTGGTAGGTCCTGAGCATGAATTTGTAGTGGAGAAAGTCTGCAGGTAGCTTTGACTTTCTCCACAGATGCTCAGCGCACCTGGAACAGCGCTGTAGATGGCGAGTCTGAGGCGTGTGCCAAGGCTGCGGGCGTCTGATTCTGGTGGTGCGGTGTGTGAGTGGTGCCAACATGTCCAGGGTGGTTGTGAGAGTTTCATTGTAACGTTTGACAGCCAGGACAGGAGAGGGAGGAGATTGGGGGCAGTGAGGACTGTATGGTGTCTGTGAGCTCCTGAGTGTTGATAGAGCGGAGATTTCGGAATGGGCGACGGGTTGGTGTGTCGAGAGAAGGCTGAAAGTTGTTGATAGTAAAAGAGATAAGGTTATGATCCGAGAGTTCATAAGGAGAGTTGGTAAGATTAGAAATTGAGCAGAGGCGACAGAAGACCAGATCAAGAGAGTTCCCATCCTTGTGAGTTGGAGAGTCAGGAAACTGCAAGAGGCCAAGAGAAGAGGTTAGTGAAAGAAACTGAGAGGCGGAAGGAGACATAGGGTTGTCAATGGGGATGTTGAAATCGCCCATGATGAGTGTGGGTATTTCAGTCGAGAGGAAATGAGGAAGCCAGGCAGCAAAATGATCCAGAAACTGGCGGGGTGAGCCGGGGGGTCTGTAGACAACTGCGACTCTGATGGAAAATGGCCGAAAGAGTCTGAGGGTGTGGACCTCAAAGGAGGGGAAAGTGAGTGAGGGTACAGGGGGAATGACCTGGTAGGTGCAATGTGGAGCGAGAAGTATGCCAACTCCTCCACCCGGCCTGTCAGGTCTGGGGGTGTGGGTGAAGTGTAGGCCGCCATAGGTGAGGGCAGCAAGGGATGCGGTGTCTGATTGCTGGAGCCAAGTTTCTGTGAGAGCTAGGAGATTGAGGGAGTTAGAAAGGAACAGGTCATGGACAGCAGTGAGTTTATTACAGACGGATCGGGCGTTCCACAAAGCACATTTAAATGGGAGAGGAAAAGACGTACAACAAATATTACGCAGGTTAGCAGGGTTTCTGTGGGAGAAAGAGGTGGGATGAGCAGTAAAGGAAGGTGGACCGGGGTTGGGAGAGATGTCTCCTGCAGCAAGAAGCAGAAGAATGAAAAGTGATTTCAGATGGTTCACTGATGAATATGAGCGATGTTTGTGCAGCACCCTGAAGGAGGATGGTTTGGGGAAGGTAAAGTAAGTAAGTAATGCATGAGATGCATGCATGGTAGAGGGAAGGAGAGAGGAGCTAATGTGGATAGAGTTGTTTGGAGGCATGACTGGGCGGTAGGAAAGGAGGAAGAGGGCAGCAAGATAGATTGCAAATGTAAGCATGGTGTAAAAGCTGTAGGTAAGAAAGCCTAGCTACTTACAAAGATACGTTTCTGCCCCTTCTGCCCACTTCGGTCAAAATTCATAGTCACTTCAAAAATGCTGTCACTTAATCAATGCTGGCAGACCAAAAGGTCTTGCAGACCCAAGAGCTCCAAGATATAGTGTCTATTGATTAGATCACCACTTTCAGGTGACAGAAACGGGTGGGGTTATAAAGAGAGAGCAGCAAGGAAGTTATACCTGAGCTGGTGTCTGACCTCTATGTGGTCTCTATATGGTGGTGTTGTAGGTTATGTCGGCGCCGGTATAATGCCAGCGTACATCATACATGCCAACTCTCCCGTTTATGGCGGGGGGGTCCCGCTATTTGGGGTCCCCCCCGCCTCCCGGGGGAGTTGGATTTCTCCCGCCGCCAACAGGCGGCGGGGGTTCTTTAAATGACCGCGGCGCCGGAGTAGCTCTGGTGCGCTACTCGGGCGCCGCCGGTCCGTTCCCACGGGCGGGTGAAGCGGCCGCAGCGTCCGCTCACCCGCCCAGAACCTCTCTGAGCGGGGAGGAGGCAGGAGGGAGCGATCCCTCCTGCCTCCTCCCCCTGTATGTCCGGCGCCGCTGTGCGCCGTACACACATGTCAGCGTCACAGAGGAAGTGACACGCGGCTGCACTCACTTCCCCTGTGACACTGCTGAGGAGATGTCCAGGAGCGGGCCGCTCTGCAGGAGCCTGGTCAGGTAAGTGGATTTTATTATTTTATTTTTATTAATTTTATGGGGGCACTGTCTGGCTACAATGGGGGATCTACCTGGCTACAATGGGGGCAATACCTAGCAACAGAGGGGGCACTACCTGGCTAACAAAGGGGGCACTACCTGGCTAACAATGGGGGGCACTACCTGGCTACAATGGGGGGTCTACCTGGCTACAAAGGGGGGGGGTCTACCAAGCTACAATGGTGGCACTACCTGGCTACAATGGGGACACTACCTGGCTAACAATGGGGGGCACTACCTGGCTACGATAATGGGGTCACTACCTGGCTACTAAAGGGGGTACTACCTGGCTAACAATGGGGGCACTACCTGGCTAACAATGGGGGGTCTACCTGGCAACAATGGAGGCACTACCTGGCTAACAATGGGGGCATGGCACTACCTGGCTAACGATGGGGGCACTTCCTGGCTACAGAGGGGGCACTACCTGGAAAGCAATGGGGGCATCTACCGGGCCAACAGAGGGGGCACTACCTGGCTAACGATGGGGGCACTACCTGGCTAACAATGAGGGCACTACCTGGCTACAAATTTGGCTCTACCTGGCTACAGAGAGGGCATCTACCTGCCTGTAAGGGGCACTACCTGGTTATGGGGGGCTACTACCTGGCTATAAGGGCATCTACCTGGCTTTCTTCCAAAGCCGTTATGCAGTTAGGTGGAGTAGGTGTGGCTTTTTGAAGGGGCGTGGCATACCGTCAAGATGGGCGTGGCCATGCGCGCCGCCCACTAATATCTCCTGCTTTTCCATTTTCAAAAGTTGGCAACTATGGCGTACATGTGTCCCTGATTGACCCTGTGATTGGAGTTACACTTTTACTTTCTTGCTGGTGATTATTTTAGAAGGTGGTGAGGTGAGTGACCAAGGGAAACGTGGAGGGGGTTATTGTATGTGGGTGAGGGGATATGTTTGAGAGGGGATATGGATGGAGCTACTTAGCCCTGTGTCTATGATATGTGAGACAGACATATGTGTGACTCACTTGATATTGTACTACACAATACGGTTCTGTTTTGCACACTGTATTATGTGGTTAAAAGGGCGCATTTATGTCTGAGAGGCCGGTAATATTTTCATGTACAGCAGGGTGGACCCCCCAAGATCAATTCCCCTGTGGGCCCCAGGCCCCCCAGTCCGACACTGAGTATATAGTAGTTTGGTTCATCTTCCATTACACCCTGCCTATGGCAGCCATGGAGGTTTTTATTAAGCCTCTTCTGCCATGGAAACTGACGGCACCCCGTTATTATATCACAGAGGGGGCAATAGATCAGTGAGATCAGGTGCCACAGCATCCAAACAGTTAGGAGCCGTTTACATGACACAGAGCAAATACTGGTCGGATTATCTGCTCTGTTTTGGGGCTGTTTACATGGCCGCAGGGGGACGACATTTCCACGCGGTTTGCGGAGAAATGCCCTCCCCCTTCACATTGACATGTTCATGTTCCACCCGAAAACCGGGCGGAAGAATAAACATGTTCAATGTTTTACGGACCGCCGGTCGGAAAATCCGTGCAGTGGGGGGCTGCTGCTCGGATTTTCAATAGAGGCCCATGTAAAAGTTTGTCAACCAGTTTACAGATGGCTTTCAAAACCGAAAACAGTCTGTGAAACCGGCTGAAAAACCTGCCGTGGGGACAAGCCCTTAAATAGCTGGGATCAAAGTTGACTCAGATCCCGGCTGCTAGCGGTGGTTGTCAGCTGTAACTAACAGCTGTTACTCGCTGTTTATAGGGTGGGCTCAGCTCCTGACCCCGCTCCATACTCCCTCAGCATCGCTCTGAGGTGCTAAAACATCATGGTGCACTAAGCGGTTAAACGGATGTCTCTGATGGGTGCAAAGACGTGGCCTCCGTCACCTACAGGGTCTCATAAAAAAGTCGACTTTCACTGTATACGGAGTTAATTCTTGGGGACTCTAGTGGAGTTGATTCTTGGGGCCCAGCAGTGGAGTTGATTCTTGGGGCCCACCAGTGGAGTTGATTCTTGAGGCCCACCAGTGGAGTTGATTCTTGGGGCCCACCAGTAGAGTTGATTCTTGGAGCCCACCAATAGAGTTGATTCTTGGGGTCCAGCAGTGGAGTTGATTCTTGGGGCCACCAGTGGAGATGATTCTTGGGGCCCACCAGTGCAGATGATACTTGGTGCCCACCAGTAGAGTTGACTCTTGAGGCCCACCAGTGAAATTGATTCTTTACTAGTGTTTTTCACATTGCACATCATATGCCGGATCACACTATTAGTGATGGGAAAAAATGCAGCCGAAAAAACTCCATCCTCTTCTGCTGATTACTGCTGACGCCCACACCCTCCTGAAGATAGCGCTCTTAGGGCAACAGTAGATATTAAGGCCACATCATTGTTCACACTTAGAGGATCATGAAATCCCCTTATTCCAGGAGACAAAGGTCCCGAGCTCCCCCGGCCCCGTATTACTAGATATTCAGGTCTGACCATGAAGGGATGAAGGTCCAGACTGATAATGGCTCAATGTAAACCCCCCGATCAACCAACAAACATGTGACTGGGATTATGCGGGATCACAATAGTCTCCGCTCCTCAGCAGATCTCTCCATGTGAATGGGGGCAATGCAGGTGGACGCCCCTTCCACCCCATACAGTGGGCATTGTCCTGTGAAGACCTCTTAGTTGAGCGCTGAATGTAACAAAACCAAAATCCCCTCGGTTGGCAATAGGGTAAGTAATAAATAAAAGAAATATCTACAAAGTGCCGCTAATAATAAAATAGTGACACAAAATCGGTATCTTCGCGTCCCTAAAAGTCCGATGCATTAAAATTCAACATCATTTACCCCGTGCGTTGAACACCGTAGAAGAAAAAAATTTCAAACCCCAAAAATGTGTTTTTTTTTGGTCACGTCCCCTAAAAAGTGATCAAAAAGGTGCAAGTACAAAAAGGTTATTGGTCCAAGAAAATGGAGCTGCGGCGCAAATTTAAAAAGTAGAAAATGTTTGATTTTTTTGTGGTACTAAAACATAATGGAAACCCTACATATTTGATATCGCCAGAATTGTATCGATCTGTAGAATAAAGAAAATACATCTTTTGTACCAAAGAGTTAACACCATAAAAACAAAACCTCCGCAAACCTGACACAAGTACTTTTTTTTTTCACAATTTACCCCATTTAGAATATTTTTTCAGTTTCCCAGTATATTCTGGGGCATGGTCAATGACACCATTAGAATGTGCATATTGTCCTGATTCTTGGGACGCACCAGTAGAGTTAATTCTTGGAGCCCACCAGTGGAGTTGATTTTTGAGGTCACCAGTGGAGCTGACTCTTGGGACCCCCCCAGTGGAGTTGATTCTTGGGGCCTACCAGTAGAGTTGATTCTTGGGGCCTACCAGTAGAGTTGATTTTTGGGGCCTACCAGTAGAGTTTATTCTTGGGACCCAGCAGTAGAGTTAATTCTGTGGGGCCAACAGTAGAATTGATTCTGTGGGGTCACCAGTGGAGTTGATTCTTGGGGCCCAGTAGAGAAGTTGATTCTTGGGGCCTACCAGTAGAGTTGATTCTGTGGGGCCAACAGTGGAGTTGATTCTTGGGGCCCACCAGTGGAGTTGATTCTTTGGGGCCTACTAGTGGAGTTGGTTCTTGGAGGCCACCAATGGAGTTGATTCTCCGAGCCCATTCTACAGCTACTGCACCTGCCTTTTGCATTCTTCCTCTCTTTCTCTGCTTTTCTACCTGAAAAGCAGCTCCCAGTATGTTATTCTCAGGGGTCCATCATACCCTGGGCCCTATTGTGGGTTTCCCCTGCTCCCCTGTGGGCCAATTTGAGCCTGCTGTTGTCCTTATCAGACGAGTGCCCCAAATTGTTAGGCCAGATGGGCACATTTTTTACTTATCAGGACCTTGTTTTACGGGTCAGAGTAGGTGGTTTTATGCTGAGGTGCACATTGTCTTCTGTGATTACTCACCATAGATCTCCACTGGGTTTTTTTCCTGCACCAAAAGACGCCTGTGAATGTATATGTTGCATTGTTTTTATGTTTTTTTTATAGCTTTTTTCACATTGCACATTTTATGATGGCTCACACGATTTGTACGGTAATAGGGAAAAATACACCAGAAAGAAAACATCCACTTCTGCTGATTACTGCTGACGCCAACACCCTCCTTTAGATGGCGCTCTCAGGGCATTAGTAGATGAGGTTTCATATCACGGCTCCCCTGGACGCGGCAGAATTACCTGTTGTGCTAATATCTCCTTTTTTGCTCCTTATGTTCTGAACCTGCTATCGACCGTGTCCGTCCTACTGAGGCTTCATCTCCGTCGCAAACGTTCAAATTGAAACAAAAGGATCCGTTTGTCCGTTATTTAGTCAGAAAATATAGTGCAGCTTCCGTCATTCCCGATGGAACATGCAGCGGAGATTCTGTCATTCCCGATGGAACATGCAGCGGAGATATCGTCATTCCCGATGGAACGCGCAGCGGAGATTCGGTCATTCCCGATGGAACATGCAGCGGAGATATCGTCATTCCCGATGGAACGCAGCTGAGATTCCGTCATTCCCGGGGGAACGGCAGCAGAGATTCCCTCATTCCCGGGGAAACCCCGCAGCGGAGTTTCCTTCATTCCCGATGGAACGTGCACGGAATTCCGTCTTTCCCCGAGGAACGTGCCGGAGATTTCCGTCTTTCCCCGATGGAACGTGCAGGGAGATTCCGTCTTTCCCCAGGGAAAATCAGGGAATTCCGTAAACCCCGAGGGAACACCCAGCAGAGATTCCCATTCCCGAGGGAACAGCAGCGGAATCGCATTCCCAAAGGGAATCAGCGGAGATTCCGCTTCCCATGGAACATGCAGGGGAGATTCCTATTCCCGATGGACCGCAGCGGAGTTTCCGTCTCCCGATGGAACGGGCAGCGGAATTCCGTCATTCCCATGGAAAGCGAGATTCCGTCTTTCCCCATGAACCACGAATTCTCTTTCCCGATGGAACCGCAGCGGAGTTTCCCGTCATTCCCAATGGAACCACCCCAGATTCCGTCATTCCCCAAGGAACATGCACCCCAAAGATTCCGTCATTCCCGATGGAACACCAGCGGAGTTTTCCGTCTTCCCGAGGGGCGCCGGAGATTCCGTCATTCCCATGGAACATGCACGAGATTCGTTTTCCCGAGGGAACAGCAGGGGAGATTCGTCTTTCCCAAATGGAACATGAAACCAGTTTCCCGTCATTCCCGATGGAACGGCAGCGGAGTTTCCGTCTTTCCCCATGAACTGCAGCGGAGTTTCCGTCATTCCCGATGGAAGGGCAGGGGAATTCCGTCATTCCGATGGAACACGCAGCGAGTTTTCTCATTCCCGATGGAACACCAGGGGGAGATTCGTCTTTCCCCCCATGGAACATGCAGCGGAGTTTTCCGTCTTTCCCCGAGGGGAAACATGACAAATTCGTCATTCCCGAGGGACCCGCAGCGGAGATTCCGTCATTCCCGAGGGAACTCAGGGGAAATTTTCCCGTCATTCCCGGGGAACAGACAAATTTCCCTCTTTCCCCATGAACATGCAGCGAAAAACTCTTTCCCCGTGGAACAGAGCAGATATCGCATTCCAGGGAAACCGCACAAAATTCCGTCATTCCCAATGGCGCGCACGTTTCCCGTCATTCCCAGGAACACCAGCGGAGATTCCGTTTTTTCCGATGGGAACCCCAGCGGGAGTTTCCCGCATTCCCAAGGAACCAGAGCAGAATTCGTCATTCCGAGGAACGCAGCAATTCTTCATTCCCAAGGGAAACCGCACCCCAAAGATTCCCTTTCCCCCGAGGGAACTCACCCCAATTTTCCGTCTTTCCCGAGGAACACGCACAGATTCCGTCATTCCCGATGGACCGCAGCGAGTTTCCCTCATTCCCAAGGAAAGCACCCAAGATTCCTCATTCCGATGGAACACAGCAGTTTCGTCACTTTAACCGCAGCGGAGATTCCGTCTTTCCCCCGATGGAACAGCGCGAGATTCCGTCATTCCCGATGGAACATGAGCGGAGACCCGTCTTCCCGATGGAACTGTAGCGGGATCCCGAACGGAACCTCCGAGACAGATTAGCGAACCAAAAAATGAAGGCCCCATAAAAGGGCCCCCTTTAAAATGTTTATTTCCACTTATTTACAGCCCAAACTCTTCTACAATTGACAAAGGAGGAACTTTGTTGCTGGAGAATGATCAACTGCAGGGGCATAACTAGAGAAACCTGGGCCCCATAATAAACATTTGGATGCCCCCCCCCCCCACCTCCACCTCACCCGCCCCCCGACCAGAACTTTTACGGGCAAAAAATTACAGATAAACAAGGGGAAAATTCTCACCATAGATATCACCATCATACTGCTACTATAAAAATCGTTTGTACCAAGACCAGCATTACAAAAAATCGCTACACATATGGATCTGATTAAACCGCCAGAACCGACCAAAATTACCACCACATAGTGACTGAATAATCCCCTACACTATTACTGATCAGTACACAAAGACCAATAGTACCGCCATATAGTGACCATATAATGGTATATACTAGTGTACACAGGCTCTGCAGACTGTATATAACCACTATATAGTGGTAGATATCAGTTTACACAGACTATGTGATTACAGTGTAGTTACATCTTGTGACTCACAGGTGACGTTTCTCTGACAAGTCAGTGACTTTCCCTTTTGTTCTGCATCCGGTCCAGACCGCCATGATAACTTCTCCCGGCCACCACTCGTACCTGCAGATTTAGACACAAATAAAATAGAATCCTCACTTTTCCAGCACCTGCCCCCCAGGCTATATGGGGTCCATTTAGGCAGGCAGAGTTTAGATAGCTATAGGGCCCCATATAGATAGGCAGGCAGGGTATAGGGGCCATATAGGTAGGAAGGCGGGGTTTGAGTAGCTATAGGGCCATATATGTAGGCAGGAAGGGCTTAGGGTAGTCTATAGGGGCCCCAAACAGACAGGCAGGGCATCAGTAGTCTATAGGAGCCCCATACAGTCAGGCAGGGCTGAGGTAGTCTATTGGGGCCCCATAAGGAATGCAGGAGGCAAGGGGGCAATTGGGGGCCATTAGGGTAGGCTATAGGGGCCATATATGTAGGCAGGCAGAGCTTAGTGTAGTCTATAGGGGCCCCATACAGGCAGGCAGGGCTTATGGTAGGCCTTTGGAGCTCCATACAGGCATTCATGGCATATGGTAGTCCATAGGGGCCCCATACAGGCAGGCAGGGCTTAGAGTAGGCTATAAGGGCCCAATACAGGCAGGGGGCTTAGGGCAGGTTGTAGGGGCCCATATACACCAGGACTTATTTATACCTCCAATGGCTGGGGATTCATTAATTTTAACCCAGCCATCCTGCGGCACCCAGGCAGTCCTGTGCTTGGCGTGGGGGTGCATGAATTGGTCATCGCGCTGCCACGTCAGCACTGTGGCCCGGTGCCTGCTAGGCTTAAGGCCTAGCAGGCAGATTAGCAGAGCGGAGCGCAGCATTCCTTTGCTACCGGGTGCGTCCGTGTTAAGCACTGGCGAGTCCCGGCTTAAGGAGCCGGGGCCCCTTGCAGTGCCCCCCTAATTATGCCCGAGAAACTCGGTAGCCGACCCAGAAAACGCAGCTGGCCGGGCTCCTAAAAGGGCCGGGGTGTGGAGCTGCACCGGTAATTTTTGCCCCTGATCAACTGGTAACAAAGCTTAAATCATGGCGGGTGATACAGTGTCAGTGTGTAGGCAGCAAGGCAACGAGTGCCAACACTCCGAACTACCGCACTTTGGCGAGAGGAACGAGTTAAATAAATAGGGGGGATGGGCGTGGAGTTCCCTTTCCTCAGTCGCTAGATTGGATTACTTAAAGGGTTGTCCAGCGGAAATTACAAAATATTAAAGATTCGAATAAAAATAACAATAAAAAAAAGTTGCACGCAATTGACATCACCACGTCCGTAAAAGTCCGATTTATTAAAATATAACATCATCTATCCCGCTATTCTATCCTTTTTTTATTGCAGTATACAGAAATATATTTGCTCAACAGATGCCAAAAGGCTGCACTTATGGCCTCTGTTGAACTGTTTAATCCCAAGGATACTTTTAACATATACGGCAACACCTCAGTTTTATCACGCGCATTAGTAACGTAGAATGCGCCAGAATGTATGAACCTGTTCTACTGCGGGTCATAGAGTTGACGCCTTCTAGTTCCAAAGAGACGACTCAGGCTCAGGTAAACCACCTGTAACTCTGTCTACCTGTTCCAGCAGTGCTCAGTTTTGCCGTCCTAAAGTCATAAATGTGTAGAATCGTACGGTAGTCGTGTGACGCCCCCAGAACGCGGCCGCAACTTGAGCGCCTACTTTTGGAGTGCGCATTCTCATACATCTAGAGAACAGGGCTGAGATAGTTTTTGGGCTTAAAGGACACCAGAATACTGGTGCAGCCCCATATATATATGTCGCCCTAAATGTGCATACAGAGCCTAAAGGAGACATGGCAGCAACGAACTGGCATATTTTAGAAGAGATAGAGCCCACCACAATGTTTGTTGCCCAGTGTGATGGGGGCCCCGGGAACTTAAGTTGTTTTGGGGTCCCCCAATCGAGTTGTTTGGGGACCCCTAGTGGAGATTTTGGGCCCCATGGTTTTTCTTGGGGCCCCCCAAATAGTTGGTTTTGGGGCCCCCCGTGGAGTTGGGTTTTTGGGCCCCCGGGAGTTGGTTCTTGGGGCCCCCCGTGGGGGTTGGGTTCTTGGGGCCCACCATGGAGTTGGTTTTTGGGGCCCCCAAAGTGGATTTGATTTTGGGCCCACCAGTGCAGTTGATTTTTTGGGTCCAGGGGGTGTTTTTTGGGCCCATGGAGTTCATTCTTGGGACCCACCAGTGGATTATATTCTTTGGACTCATCGGTGGAGAGGATTCTTGGGGCCAACCAGTGGAGATGATTCTGAAGGCCCACAAGTGGAGTTGATTCTTGGGACCCACCAGTGGAGATGATTCTTGGGGCCCACCAGTGGAGTTGATTCTCGGGACCTACCAGTGGAGTTGATTCTTGGGCCACAGTGGAGTTGATTTTTGGGGCACCAGTGGAGTTAATTATCTTGGGGCCACCATAGTTAAATTCTTGGGGTCCACCATGGAGTTGATTTTGGGGCCCAAGTGGAGTGATTTGGGGTCCACTAGTTGAGATGATTCTTGGGGCCACCAGTGAAGTTGATTTTTTGCCACCATGGAGTTGATTGTACCGGCCAGCTTTTTGGCCGCATTCCCTTTAGGGGCCCCAACAGGGCAAAAAGACGCCTGTGTACATATACATATATATGTTGAATTTTTTATGTGTTTTTGTAGCTTTTTTGTGATGGGAAAAACTGCACACACCCTCCTGTTGATGGCGCTCTTTGGGCTACAGTAGATGGGGGTTTCATATCCCGGCTCCCCTGGACGGGGCAGAATTACCGGATCATATTAAGGCCACATCATTGTTCACATGGCTTAAAACTGGACGTATTTCAGTCCGTAATTATGCGCCGGAGTGCGCAAATTAAGGCTGGAATACGTCCCAGTCATTACGGTAATCCACAGTTCTCATAGAGAACTATGGATTATGTCTCCTCTCCTGCCCCGGCGACCCGCCGGGGGGAGATAAGTGACATGTGAATTACCAGCGGCGTATACGCGCCGCTTGTAATGCAAGTCTATGGGCCGGCGAGGTGCCGGCTCCCCGCTCCCTCTCCCGCCCCGCCCCCGGCCACGCGGCGTAATTGCGGGGCGTAATTACGCCCTGCATTTAAGCCATGTGAACCCAGCCTTAGACAATGTTCACACGGCTTATTGCCGGCGTAATTGCGGGGCCGGATTTCGCCGGCCGGCAGCTCGCCAGCCCCATAGACAATCATTGTTCACGGCGCGTACACACCGTAAATAATGTGCATGTCACTTTCTCCCCCCGCGGCGGATTCTCCCAGCGGGGAGAAGAGACGGAACCCATAGTTCTCTTTGAGAACTGTGGATTACCGTAGTTACTGGGACGGACTGGAGCCGTACTGCAGCGCAAATCCGGCGCGCAGTACAGCTCCAATCTGCGCCCAAATAAGCCGTGTGAACGAGGCCTTAGAGGATCATGAAATCCCCTTATTCCAGGAGACAAAGGTCCCGAGCTCCCCCGGCCCCGTATTACTAGATATTCAGCTCTGACATGAAGGGTTTAAGGTCCAGACTGATAATGGTTTCAGTGTAAACCCCCGATCAACCAACAACCATTGGGGGGGATTATTGGGGTACATAGTATCAATCCTAATGGGGAGGGCGGGGGTGAGCGGCGTCAGAGAAAGAAGGCAGAGAGGGGGAGGGCATGCACCCCGAGAAATGGAGGGGAAAAGTGTCTGGGAGGAGAGAAGGAGATTGGGGGAAACCCTTGGGCAAGAGAGGAGCCAGAAAGGAATCCTGGAGGAAATCCATCCTGAGCAAGAGAAGGGGCCAGAAGGAGATCCTGGGAGGAAAACCATCCCCCGGAGCAAAAGGAGCCAGAAAGGAGATCCTGGAGGAAATCCCCTCCTGGAGCAAGAGAAGGAGCCAGAAAGGAGATCCTGGAGGAAATCCCATCCCTGGAGCAAGAGAAGGAGCCAGAAAGGAGATCCTGGAGGAAATCCCATCCCTGGAGCAAGAGAAGGAGCCAGAAGCCGCCCGGACAGCAGAGCCAGCAGAGGCCAAACCCGCCGCAGCCCCCACTTCCATCGAGGGGAAGAGGGGGACCCCGAAATACCCTGGCTGGAGAGGACTGGCAGAGCTTCTGGGAGAGCGCCCCTCCGGGGTGGTCCTGGACTCCAATCACCATAGGGATTGTGGCACCATAATTGAGGACAGCACCAGGGACAGGGTCTGTGAGCTTCCGGGCTGTCAAGCGCTTCATCCGGCCACATTGGATCTATTGCCTTTTCAAGGGACAGAAAGTAAACTTTTCCAAAATGCCAGGTCCTAAAGGCTTCTGGGCAGCCAGAGTGTTCTCCGTGGTTCCCACAGCGGCCGAGCTCGATGCAGAACCCTGGGAGTAGTCTGAGCCGCTACCACCACTCCGCTTATTGACCAAAGGACAAGCGCCGCGGTGGGAAGGAGACTGCAGAGACTTCTACTTGGGCCCAGATGGGCCCCTACCCCTGTGTTTACAAGCGCCGGACTCTATGGACGCTTCCCCTCTCCCAATATCCTATCATTTGTATATATGTATAGAAAGTGTATTATATGTGCCGCCTCTGTGTAAATAAGTGCATGTTGTATATAGAGATGTCTATGTAGCAATCAGGGATGGATATAGCAAAATTATCTGTTACCTGTATCCTCCCAGCAAGCATGGGACCTAATTTTATAGAATTTTCATTATGTTTTAATAGTTTTTTTTTTTTTTTAAATAAGAAAACTTACAAAGAAATATTGTTTTGTATCACCTTTACTAAGATCAGCAACTTTTTAAGTTTTTATTTGTATCAGTTTGGAGTGGGTCTTCTCAATCCTTTTTTATTTTCTATTGTTATTGAAAGGGAGGATGTCCGAAAAACACCACTTTTTTTTATTATTCTGGTGTTCACTGTTCTTTATAAATAACAATCTACTGAACTGGAATAAAATTATATGGTTCTGTCAATAGTAGCAAATAAACAAGCTCTCATATGACTCGATAGATGAGAAAAATAGAGAAGTTATGGCTTCTGGAAGGTGAGGAGGAAAAACCGCCTACCTTCCAACCGTCCCGATTTGGGCGGGACAGTCCCAATTTTTCGAGATATCACGGGGATCCAGGGCATATACCCTAAATAACCTGGACTGCGTCGTTCACTACACTGTTTGCTAGTCTGTAGCACACACAAACATTGGGTGCAGATTCACTTGCCAGCTGTCAGCCAGCAAGTGGAGAAGAAAAGGAAGTGCCAGGAAAGCCCCCCCCCCCTGCTGCTAGACTATTCAACCCTCCATCCACCCCCCCCCTCCAAACATCTTTTCCTCCCTGCTCCCTCACCTCCACCCCATTGACAATCCAGCTTTCCTGGATGCTAGATAGGCTATCCAGCATCCAGGAAAACAGAGTGGCACCCATTCCCTACAGCAAGCACCTAGATTTTTGGGGGTGCCTGCTGTGATGGATATCACCCAGCTTTACGAGATGCTGAATAACCTAACAATCATCTGGGAAAGTTGGGTGAAATCCCTCCACAGCCGGCGTCCAGAAAAGCTAGGTGCCTGCTGTGGGGGATGGGTGCCACTCTTCTTTCCTGAGTGCCTGCGGTGGGGGATGTCACCCAGCTTTCCTGGGCAGTGAACAGGCTAGGTCTATTGGTGATGCCCCATTTGTAGGTTTTTTTTTTTTTTTTTTTTTTAAGGTTTCTCTTTTGAACTTCCCTCAATAACATCAGACACTGTTACATCTATTTCTTTAATAAAATGGTTAACAAGGACTCGTATCAGGGAGTGTTTATTTAAGTGAGCTATTTTACTCTGTTTTTGTGTGTTTATTTCATTTTCTTCCGGTATTAGTAATAGAGGCATCTGACAAATGCCTCTCCACTACTATCACTTGGACTTAGTGTCAGCCAGCTGTGTTTTTCGGCACCACAAGGCTGACACTAACCCCCTGTCACTATTACCCCAGTGTCCAACGCACCAGGGGTACTGGGAAGAGCCAGGTTACCGTCAGAAGGCAGAACTTCTAATATGATGGTCCACTTCTGGAGCAGCTGCCGGCTGGGACCAGTATCCATGGACCCTACCATTATGATAGTATCAGGTTGTAGCTTTTGGTTTTACCTTGTCTGGTTATGAAAAATAGGGGGGACCTTACATCAATTTTTTTTAAATTAATTTTTAGATTAATTAAGGGAAAAAACAAAATGATGTGGGATCCCCCATTTTTAACCAGGCAAGGTAAAACCAGCAGCTGCAGGCTGATATTATGTTGGGACAGTCCATGAATATTGTTTTTTCTCACCCTAAAACACCAGCCTTCAGCCACCCCAGAAGCGGACCTTCACATTAGAGGGTCCACTTCTGACGGTTACCAGTCTCTTCACAGTACCCCTAGGGTGTTGTGTACTGGGGTAATATTAACAGTGGGTTGGTGACAAAATGCACTGCTAGCTGAGACCAAGCCTGAGCAATAACAATGAAGAGGTGTCTGTCAGATGCCTCCATTACTAAAACTGAAATAAAATGGTAAAAAAAAAAACATAGACACAAAAAAACCTATTTATTGAAATAAACTCTCCACAACATCGGCCCTCGTTGACCATTTTAATTTAGAAATAGATGAAACGCTGATCCAACCTAATCTAACAAATCCGATAGTATTAAGTTCCATCCCCTGCACCCCTGAAGGTCATGGCTGCGGCTGATCATCTGGGGGTGCACGGGATGGAGTACAGGGCACAGCAGCACCACAATCTCTGGGGGTTGGTCCTCTGACTCCCCTCAGGAGATTATGCTGTGAGCTGTGGTCTTTACCTCCTCTCTCACCCCTGCGGTCAAGTGCAAACACAAAATATAACTCTCACCTAACACATAGGGGGAGTTTGTACAGAGGTGGGAACAGCTAGGTAGGTGCTGGAAAAGTGTGGAGTCTAAGATGTTTGTGTGGTTAATACTGTAAGTTACTACTTACAGCCCGACCAGCAGATTTTGTACCAGGGGCCCCACCAGTAATGAGACCATGGATCCGGTGGCCATGGGCTTGAGGATTTCTTTCATTAGGATAAAGGACGATGATGACTCAGGGCTTTTATACATCCAGAGAAGTTTAGAAAGTGGAGAGTACAGAGCGGGGTCCTCTGAGGAGCGGACATTCTGATCTCCAGGACCGCTCGGGTGTGTGATATTGGAAGGTGACCACTGCCCGCAGCCATGGCAGTCACATGACCACTGCCCGCAGCCATGGCAGTCACATGACCACTGCCCGCAGCCATGGCAGTGCCAGTCACATATAAGAGGCAGCAGGTGCCCGGGTGTTGTTCTCCGTGGAGTGGGGGCCGGTGTGGCGTGAAGCGGCCTCCGCTCCTATGTGGTGGTGCCGCTCCTGATCATGGCACCCAGAGACCAATCAGTCCAGCTGGAGATGTTACCGATCCTCTTAAGGACATGTTCTCCAGCATGGCCGCTGCTATGTGGTTTCCTCGACAGAGAACTACGAAGAGGAAGACACGGGCTCCCAGCAGCACTGAGTATTTCAGGAGAGGAGTGTGCTGAATTTGTGAGAGGTCACTGACTGGGAACTACACTGAGGAAGAAGCAGGGTCCTTCCCGCAGCACAGAGTATTTTAGAAAAGGTGTGTGCTGATCCTGTGAGAGGTCACAGACTGAGAGCTACACAGTGAAAGGAGCAGGGTCCTTCCAGCAGCACAGAGTGTCTCAGGAGAGGAGTGTGCTGATCTTGTGAGAGGTCACAGACTGAGAACTACACAGAGGAAGGAGCAGGGTATCCAGCAGCACAGAGTATTTCAGAAGAGGAGTATGCTGATCTTATAAAAGGTAACAGACTGAGATCTACACGGTGAAAGGAGCAGGGTCCTTCCAGCAGCACAGAGTACCTCAGTGGAGGAGTGTGCTGATCTTTTGAGCGGTCAAAGACTAAGAGCTACACAGGAGAGGAACAGGCTCCCCAGCAGCACAGAGTATCTCAGGAGAGGAGTATGCTGATCTTGTGAGAGGGCAGAGACTGAGAGCTACACAGTGAAAGGAGCAGGGTCCTTCCAGCAGCACAGAGTATCTCAGGACAGGAGTGTTCTGATCTTGTGAGAGGTCACAGACTGAGAACTACACAGAGGAAGGAGCAGGGTCTTTTCAGCAGCACAGAGTATCTCAGGAGAGGAGTGTTCTGATCTTGTGAGAGGTCACAGACTGAGAACTACACGGTGAAAGGAGCAGGGTCCTTTCAGCAGCACAGAGTATCTCAGGAGAGGAGTGTGTTGATCTTGTGAGAGGTCACAGACTGAGAACTACGCGGTGAAAGGAGCAGACTCCTTTCAGCAGCACAGAGTATTTCAGGAGATGAGTGTGCTGGTCTTGTGGGAGGTCACAGACTGAGAACTACACAGAGGAAGGAGCAGGGTCCCTCCAGCAGCACAGAGTCTTTCAGGAGAGCTATGTGTTGATGTTACCGAGAGCATTAACCTGTAGTAATCAAATCAATATCTGATCTAGAAAAAAAAAACAATCTTGTTCTGTGGAAATGGGAGCAGAGCCAGGGGCGGCAAGAAGCATGAGCTCATCCATGCAGGCGTCATCCATCATCCCGCGGCGCTCGCCTCCTTCCACACACACAGGAGCTGCAGTCGGGTTTTTCTCCATCATGACGTCACCCGTAGGACCCTCACTCCTGCTTCGTCCATGACGCATCTAAATCCCCATAGCCTACAAATGATCATCTCCCGTCTGCTCTGACCCCAGGTTCTCCTCTTCCTAAATGGACCTGACCCATATTCATCCAATGGAGGCCAATAATTGGCCAATGAGCGGTCCATGCAGGATGCCCTCCCTCGGTATCTAGAGAGATGATGCTGTTGTAACTCGGTCTCCTCTCAATGCATGGTCTCCCCCCACCCCCCACCACCTAGACGTTGCATGTAGAGGAGCAGCTCCTTCCACTGCAGTCAGCGTGGTGGAGAGCGGGGCGGTGGAGGAAGCAGATTGACACAATGTGCATGTAGCATGGAGCTGCAGGGGCTGGCGGAGGAAGGAGGGGTTTCCTTCTGTCAGGGGTTACAGGGGCATTGGGTGTTCAAGCCTTCTGCTGCTGCTAATCAAGCCTTTTCGCAGAGGTCCCATGTCCTTGCACGGCAGCGGTAAAGAAAGGAGCACCGAAGAACCCGGGACGCCGGGGGTTAAAGCCATCCGGAGGCTCGGGCGACAAGATGATCCTGCCTCAATGGTGGCTTGAGACTCTTCTGACTGGATGACGGTGGGAGATCCCCCTTCTTTCGGTAAAAAATTATTTTTTTTTGCCCTATTGTTCCAACCTTCACCACCGCAGAAGAAGAAGACATGTGTAGCAACCAAGTCAGCCTGCAAGACGAGCAATGCAAATTCTACTCCTACATGTTCTACCAGGCGGTACGGGACCAGGAACCCGTCTGGAAATTGGAGGAGATCAGGACTATGGAGTATTTTCAGTGGGATGAAGACGCCAGCATGAGGTGCTACTCTCCCTCCGACGCCCTGATGTACGCCGTGGTGCATAATCACCTGCGTTACGCCCAATATCTGCTGTCTCACTTCCCGGAGGAAGCTCTGAAGGTGCCGGGACTCAAGTTCTGCTGCTGTCCTCCTTCGGCGCCCCACCTGGCCTTGGCCGTCACCTACGACAGACGAGACATCTTGATCATGATCATCAAGATGTCCCACAAGCTGCCGAGTCTAAACTCGTACATCAATAGGGCCAGCTGCTTCCATTTGTCAGATGGGAAGACCCCTCTCCACCTGGCCTGTGAGCTCTTGAGTGCAGAAACTGTTTTGATCCTACTAGGGAATGGGGCGTCCCCAAAAATCATGGACCGGAAAGGGGAAACCCCTTTGGATGTCATCTTGGAGCAATTATGGAGCTCCAAGGTCAATGTGGACTCCAAAAAACTCTGCTTGTATTATCTGCTACTTTTTTCCCCTGCGATGAACTTCAAGATGAGGAAGATCCTTCAAGATAATCCTGACTTTTGGAATCCCTTACTAGGAGAGGACAAATTTAATTATTTGGTGGGGAAGACCCCCGCCACCTTGTATCTTATAGCTAAGCAGAAGGTCTTGCAGTGTCTCCCTCCTTCACTCTTCCCACAGAGCATCCAGGCTCTGCCTATACCTCACGCGTTAAAGCCATTACCTGGGTCAGGTTAACAGGTCCAAAAACTTGACCTTTCCACCCCAACCTTTACCCAACTCGGGCCTCCTGCTCCAAAATTATACTATATATTACAATTAAATTATTCATGTTATCAGCTCTTGACTCTGTTGGTCTAAGGGTCACTGGGGGTGGTCCCATAATAGGTTTACAGCACTATATTGACTGATGTTGGTCTATAGGATACTGGGGGGTGGTCTTATAATAATTTTAATAGCACTATATTGACTGATGTTGGTCAATAGGCCACAGGTTGATAGTCCCATAATATATTCACCGCAATATATTGAATGAGTTTGGTATATAGGTCACTGGGTGGTGGTCCCATAAAAGGTGTACAGCACTATATTGAATGATGTTGACCATAGATGCAAAGATTTTTGGATTATATGCCATATTGACTGATGTTGGTCTACGGGTCACTGGTTGGTGGTCCTGTAATAGGTTTATAGTACTATATTGACTGATGTTAGTTTACAGGTCCATGGGTGGTGGTCCCATAATAGGTTTATAGCACTATATTGACTGATGTTGGTCTATAGGATACTGGGGGGTGGTCCCGTAATAGGTTTACAGCACTATATTGACTGATGTTGGTCTATAGGATACTGGAGGTAGTCCCGTAATAGGTTTACAGCACTATATTGACTGATGTTGGTCTACAGGTTACTGGGGGCGGGGTGGTCCCATAATAGATTTGCAGCACTATATTGAATTATATTGACCATAAATACAAAGATTTTTGGATTATATGCCATATTGACTGATATTGGTCTACAGGTCAGTGTGTGATGGTCCTATAATAGGTTCACAGCACTATATTGACTGATGTTGGTCTATAGACCAGCAAGTGGTAGTCCTATAATAGGTTCTCAGCACTATATTCACTGATGTTGACCATAAATGCAAAGATTTTTGGATTATATACCATAGTGACTGATGTTGGTCCCTAGGTCACTGGTCGGTGGTCTTGTAATAGGTTTATAGTACTATATTGACTGATGTTAGTTTACAGGTCCCTGGGTGGTGGTCCCATAATAGGTTTATAGCACTATGTTGACTGATATTGGTCTACAGGTCAGCAAGTGGTGGTCCCATAATAGTTTTTTAGCACTATATTGACTGATGTTGGTCTATAGATCACTGGGGGGTGGGCTTGTAATAAGTTTGCATCACTCAATCTTGACTGATGTTGGTCTACAGGTCAGTGTGTGATGGTCCTATAATAGGTTCACAGCATTATATTGACTGATGTTGGTCTATAGATCAGCAAGTGGTTGTCCTATAATAGGTTCACATCACTATATTGACTGATGTTGGTCTATGGGTCACTGGTCGGTGGTCTTATAATAAGTTTACAGCACTATATTGACTGATGTTGGTCTATAGCTCAGTGGGTGATGGACTTATAATAGGTTTACACCACTATACTGACTGATGTTGGTCTATGGGTCACTGGTCGGTGGTCTTATAATAGGTTCACAGCACTATATTGACTGATGTTGGTCTATAGTTCAGCGGGTGATGGACTTATAATAGGTTTATAGCACTATATTGACTGATGTTGGTCTATAGCTCAGCGGTTGATGGTTCCATGATAGGTTCACAGCACTATATTGACTGATGTTGGTCTATAGATCATTGGGAGATGGTTTTATAATTCACAGCACTATATTGACTGATGTTGACCATAAATACAAAGCTTATTGGATTATCGGAGGAAGGGTCTGAGGTCCCACCACTATGGGAGTGGTCGTATAATTTGGGCACGGGTGCAATAATAAATGACAGTAACAATGTAGCAAAAAAAATAAATCTCAACCTAGGACGGTAGAACGTGGCCGATCGTTGGATCCTAGATCTTATTCCGCCCATTTGTGATCAGTCGGATCGGCCGGTCCTCTTCGGGTCTATGGTCATCCAAACCCTTGGGGAAGAACAGCTGTTCCTGTGCTTGGCAATGTTGCGTCCTATGTCGGATTAACATGTCACAGTTTGGCGGCATTTTTGTATGTCCATTCTTTTATGTTATAGAGGGAGGGGATGGGTCCCAGTGGGGAAGGGGTAAGGGGGGGGGGGCAGGGTGAAGCTTTAATTTGGGAAGTTTTTTCCTTCTCTCTTTGATAAGATATATGAGAAGCTCTGCCAAGGGCGGGCCGGTCCAGATGGTTCTGACGCATGGGACTGTCTGAGCACTGATCCGTCCTACACCATTACTCCCCAGTTTGGGGGTTGGCATCACCATTTAACCCTTCTGCTCCCTCCTGCCTGATATACATTGCAATGCAGCGGGTGATCTGCATAAAATATGCGCATATTGTGTCCTCATTTACGGCTCAGGAACAGTGATACACAGATTATATTCACTGGGAGTGGAGTCGGGTGAAAATCTTCTTTTATGGCGAATGTCGGCTGCAAGTATTTTTCTATTTAAGAAGCGATTATTAGCATGTACCTGTCCTTGTGCCCAGATATACCGCGCTATATAAAGGGATTTATCTCCTTCTCTACAAGACTGCGGCTCATTTCTCCTCTGCATGCTCAGTATGACACAGTGTGTGAGGCGAATGTGCTGTATCTAAGCCTGTCATGTGTGATACTGACTGCTGAGCGGGTGTATCTGAGCCTAACAAGTGTGATACTGTCTGTTGAATTGGTGTATCTGAGCCTATCCTGTGTGATACTGTCTGCTGAGCTGTGTATCCAAGCCTATCATGTGTGCTACTGTCTGCTGAGCTGTGTATCTAAGCCTATCCTGTGTGATACTGTCTGCTGAACTGGTGTATCTGAGCCTATCCTGTGTGATACTGTCTGCTGAACTGGTGTATCTAAGCCTATGATATGTGATACTGTCTGCTAAGCCGAGTATCTAATCCTGTCATGTGTGATACTGTCTGCTGAGCTGTGTATCTAAGCCTATCATGTGTGCTGCTGAGCTGGTGTATCTAAGCCTAACACATGTGATACAGTCTGCTGAACTGGTGTATCAAAGCCTATGACGTGTGATACTGCCTGCTGTGTTCTAGATCATATGTCATACTATTAGCTGAGCTGTTGAATCTAAGCCTATCTTGTGTGATACTGTCTGCGGAGATGTGTATCTAATCCTATCATGTGTGATACTGTCTGCTGAGCAGGTGTATCTAAGTCTATCCTGTGTTATACCGTCAGCTGAGCTATGTATCTAAGTCTATCCAGTGTGATACTGTTTGCTGAGCTTTGTATCTAATCCTATCATGTGTGATACTGTCTGCTGAGCTGTGTATCTAATCCTATCATGTGTATCTAATCCTATCATACTTGACAACTGTCTGTTGAACAGGACTGGGACAAGGTATTCTTGTACCCAGAGGCGTAACTTCAAGCTCTTGGGCCCTGGTGCGAAAAGTGAAATGGGGCCCCCCAGTTACCATGCACCATTTACAATGCTGGTATCTGCTTATGTGACAGGAGAGCTTTTGGTCCCCTCAGGCTGCTGGGCCCGGTAGCGACTGCTACCACTGCACCCCCTGTAGCTGGTACCCTAGGTAAATAAGGTATATAGTGCCCCTCCAATGGAAAATTCAGCCCCATCCATGCCTCCTTACACACCTTTTTGTGCTTAGGATGAAGTCGTGCCCTGTGGATACCATGTGTAATAACGTCTGCTGAGTCAGTGTATCTAAGCTCATCATGTCTGTTACTGTGCTGCTAAACCTCTTGCATGTAATCCCATCAAGTGTGATATTATTTGCTAAGTGGCGTATCTAAGCCTAAAAGCAATATATGGTTATGCACATCCCAAAAAACATTTTTGAAAAAAATGAAATAGGTTGCAAAACTGGTGCGCTGTATATACATAGATATTCCAATAACAGTGGCACACTATAAACTGAGGCACTATCAAAGGGGACATAGGAATTTTGAAAAAAAGCATTTCTGCTATCTAGGATACAGGAAAAGTTTTTGAGATTCTCAGTTCACATTTTTGATCAAAACTGTTTAAGCCACCTCCGAAACGCCAACGGAATCTCAAGGCAGGTGTATCTAAGCCTGTCATGTGTGATACTGTCTGCAGAGTGGATGTATCTAAGCTGAGCATTCGTGATGCAGTCTCTTGTGCCATTATATCTAAGTGTAAGAGCTGGTGAATATGATACAATCTTTCATCGGTGATATCGTCTGCTAAATTGTGTATCTGCTCTTATCATTTGTGATACTATCTGTATCTAATCCTTATCCTGAGTTGGTGTATCTAAACCTATCATGTCTGTAAGTGTAGTCCTGGCAATAGCCAAAAAAGAAAAAAAAGACAAGGGGGCGCACAATAGTGAAATAAGTCTCAAATATATTAATAAAAAAAGGTGGAGATTCTCACCTGAAGTGGTTGTGCTCGTATTGTAGAGGCACAACAATCATACACATGGATGGGATTTCATCCTTCTCTCGGCAGCCACGGTTCTTTCCAGCGATCCTAGACTGCTGGATAGGAAGCATGCAACAAACAAAATGGCGCACCGGCGCACGTGGATTATAAGTAAATGCCAATGATGAAGGCTGGTGTATAGAAAACTTCTGAATTTTATTTCTAAAACAGTAAGGATATTATCCTAAACTGATTAAAAACATACATAGTACTAACGCGTTTCGCGCTCCAACTTAGCGCTTCATCAGAGGTAATATAAAACTTTTTTCCACATCTCATTTATAACACAAAGTATGTCCCAATAGGTTCTTGATTACATCAATCACTTCATTAACAACAAAATCTCATTGGATCAGAAAACTGTCGATCAAAGGCATCATAAAATTAACTCTCCAAGAACTAAAAAAACAAAAAACAAAAAAAAAAACAAACAAACAATACTACTTTGACTATCCCAAACCTCCCAGGGGATCACCACAACCCATCCTCTGGGAGGTGGCATAGTCAAAGTAGTAGTGTTTGTTTTGTTTTTTTTTTTTTTTAGTTCTTGGAGAGTTAATTTTATGATGCCTTTGATCGACAGTTTTTCTGACCCAAATTTGAATTTTGTTGTTAATGAAGTGATTGATGTAATCAAGAACCTATTGGGACATACTTTGTGTTATAAATGAGATTGGAAAAAATTTTTTATATTACCTCTGTTTGAAGCGCTAAGTTGGAGCGCGAACTCCGTTAGTACTATGTATGTTTTTAATCATTTTTGGGATAATATCCTTACTGTTTTAGAAAAAAAATCAGAAGTTTCTATACACCAGCCTTCATCATTGGCATTTACTTATAATCCACGTGCGCCGGGTCGCCATTTTTGTTTGTTGCATAGTCCTGGCTCTAGGTCTGTCTGTGCCACATAGAAGAAAAGCAGAAAAGACTCCACACAATTCCTGACAGCTCGGGCCCTGGTTACTGATCTATAAAGTAGCATGTCAGTGAATAGAAGCCACCACAGTGTCCATTCCCTGACTGCTGCTCTAACGTCTTATCTCTCTCCTGCTGTGATGTGCTTGGAATCACTGATAATACTATAATAACAGGGTGTGGTGTAGATGCTGCATTGGTTTAATTCATTTATATTATTTAATAAAAATTATGTAATTTTCTATAAATGTTTTTGGATAATTTATTTTTTGGGGATATAATAACATTTAGGGCGAGATGTCCGAAAATTGTCAGTGCTGCGTCAGTTTTTAGGCGCATTAAATAAGTGTAAAGTGCGCCAGAAAGTCCGACCCTATCAAAAATCTGGCGTCAGGTAGACCTTCATAGTAAATGTTAATGGGGGGCCTAAAATTGATTCACTGTGCGCCTCCTATCGGAATGTGCCTATTGAGGCGCATAGCACATCATTACAAGTGATATGTGTTAGCGCGTTTACAAGTATTGTTACCCCTCATTACAAGTATGTGTTAAGCCCGTTACAAGTATGTGTTAAGCGCGTTACAAGTATGTGTTAAGCCGCATTACAAGTATGTGTTAGGCCCATTACAAGTATGTGTTAGGTGCATTACAAG
The DNA here is from genome assembly GCA_025379985.1 of Phyllomedusa bahiana. Taxonomy (NCBI): domain Eukaryota; kingdom Metazoa; phylum Chordata; class Amphibia; order Anura; family Hylidae; genus Phyllomedusa; species Phyllomedusa bahiana. The sequence continues at coordinate 76,749 of JAODAL010006355.1, read as the reverse complement.
TATGTGTTAGGTGCATTACAAGTATGTGTTAGGTGCATTACAAGTATGTGTTAGGCGCATTACAAGTATGTTTTAGGCGCATTACAAGTGTGTGTTAGGCGCATTACAAGTATGTATAGGTGCAAATTACCAAGTATGTGTTAGGAGCATTACAAGTATGTTTTAGGTGCATTACAAGTATGTGTTAGGTGCATTACAAGTATGTGTTAGGCTCATTACAAGTATGTATTAGGTGCGTTACAAGTATGTGTTAGGCGCATTACAAGTATGTGTTAGGCTCATTACAAGTATGTGTTAGGCGCGTTACAAGTATGTGTTAGACGCGTTACAAGTATGTGTTAGGCGCATTACAAGTATGTGTTAGACGCGTTAGAATCATGTGTTAGGACCATTTAAATTATGTGTTAGGCTCATTACAAGTATGTGTTAGGCGCATTACAAGTATGTGTTAGGTGCATTACAAGTATGTGTTAGGCTCATTACAAGTATGTGTTAGGAGCATTACAAGTATGTGTTAGGGGCATTACAAGTATGTGTTAGGAGCATTACAAGTATGTGTTAGGCTCATTACAAGTATGTGTTAGGCTCATTACAAGTATGTGTTAGGCTCATTACAAGTATGTGTTAGGTGCATTACAAGTATGTGTTAGGCGCATTACAAGTATGTGTTAGGTGCATTACAAGTATGTGTTAGGCTCATTACAAGTATGTGTTAGGTGCATTACAAGTATGTGTTAGGCGCATTACAAGTATGTGTTAGGCGCATTACAAGTATGTGTTAGGTGCACTACAAGTATGAGTTAGGCCCATTACAAGTATGTATTAGGTGCGTTACAAGTATGTGTTAGGCGCATTACAAGTATGTGTTAGGTGCATTACAAGGACGTGTTAGGCTCATTACAAGTATGTGTTAGTCGCCTTACAAGTATGTTTTAGTAGAGGTACAAGTATGTGTTAGGCGCATTACAAGTATGTGTTAGACGCATTACACGTATGTGTTAGGTTCATCACAAGTATGTGTTAGGAGCATTACATGTATGTGTTAGGCGCATTACAAGTATGTGTTTTGGCTCATTACAAGTATGTTTTTAGGCTCTTACAAGTATGTGTTTAGGCTCTTACAAGTATGTGTTAGGCGCATTACAAGTATGTGTTAGTTCTGTGTTTTGCGCATTACAAGTATGTGTTAGGCGCATTACAAGTATGTGTTAGGCGCATTACAAGTATGTGTTAGGGGCATTACAAGTATGTGTTAGGCGCATTACAAGTATGTGTTAGGTGCATTACAAGTATGTGTTAGGCCCATTACAATATTTTGTTAGGCGCATTACAAGTACGTGTTAGGAGCATTACAAGTATGTGTTAGGCGCATTACAAGTATGTGTTAGGCGCGTTACAAGTATGTGTTTAGGCTCATTACAAGTATGTGTTAGGTCATTACAAAATATGTATTAGGTGCATTACAAGTATGTGTTACGCTCATTACAAATAGTGTTAGGGCCCTTACAAGTATGTGTTAGGCGCATTTTCAAGTATGTGTTAGGCGCATTACAAGTATGTGTTAGGTGCATTACAAGTATGGGGTTAGGTGCATTACAAGAATGTGTAAGGCTCATTACAAGTATGTATTAGGTGCGTTACAAGTATGTGTTAGGTACATTACAAGTATGTGTTGGGCGCATTACAAGTATGTGTAGGCGCATTACAAGTATGTGTAGGTACATTACAAGTATGTGTAGGTGCATTACAAGTATGTTAGGAGCATTAAAAGTATGTGTTAGGCGCATTACAAGTATGTTTAGGCACGTTACAAGTATGTGTTAGGCGCGTTACAAGTATGTGTTAGGTGCATTACAAGTATGTGTTAGGTACAGGGGCGTCGCTAGGCTGTTTTATTCGGGGCTCGGGCCCCGAATAAAACCCCCTGTGCCCCGAGTCTCCCGGCTCCAGGCTGCTGCCGTGGGCCTGAAGCACCGACTGGCCCTTCAGCTGCATGTGCGTCCACTGGACGCACATACAGCTGAGGGCTTCTGCGGAGCAGAGAGCGAGCGCTCCCTGCCCCGCAGACAGTGTCGGACCCGGAGTCGGTCCGACACAGCGGGGCCGCCGTGTCCTTACAGCACTGAGGACCCGCCGCGGCCCCGTGCGCCTCAGCCGGCAGCGTCGCAATGATGTGATGTCATCGCGACGCGGCCTGTCCTCGGGCGCACAGCGCGTCATAGGCCGTGCGCCCTAGGAGCTGCCGGAGGAGCGCGCTCGCCGGGGGAGTTAAGGCATACATGCCAACTCTCCCGTTTTTTGCCGGGGGGGGGGGGGGGCCCCGCTATTTGGGGTCCCCCCCCGCCCTCCCGGGGGAGTTGGCATTCCATTAAAGGACCGCGGCGCCGGAGTTGCGCTGGTGCACTACTCTGGCGCCGCCGGTCCGTTCCCACAGGCGGGTGATGCGGGCGCTGCGCCCGCTTCACCCGCCCGGAGTCTCGCTGAGCAGGGAGGAGGGATCGCTCCCTCCTCCCCCTGTATGTCCGGCGCCTGTGCGCGCTCTACATACATGTCAGCGTCACAGGGGAAGTGACGCGCGGCTGCACTCACTTCCCCTGTGACGCTGAGGAGATCGGCTGGAGTTGGCCGCTCTGCAGGAGCCTGGTCAGGTAAGTGGATTTTATTATTTTATTTTTATTAGTTTTAGGGGGCACTGTCTGGCTACAATGGGGGGTCTACCTGGCTACAATGGGGGGTCTACCTGGCTACAATGGGGGCCATACCTGGCAACAGAGGGGGCACTACCTGGCTAACAATGGGGGCACTACCTGGCAACAGAGAGGGCACTACCTGGCTAACAATGGGGGCACTACCTGGCTACAATGGGGGACACTACCTGGCTACAATGGGGGGCACTACCTGGCAACAATGGGGGGCACTACCTGGCTACAATGTGGGGCACTACCTGGCTACTAATGGGGGCACTACCTGGCTACTAAAGGGGGTATTACCTGGCTACAATGGGGGGTCTACCTGGCTACAATGGGGGGTCTACCTGGCAACAATGGAGGCACTACCTGGCTCACGACGGGGGCACTACCTGGCTACAGAGAGGGCACTACCTGGCAAACAATGGGGGCATCTACCTGGCAACAGGGGGCACTACCTGGAAAGCAATGGGGGCATCTAGCTGGCCAACAAAGGGGGCACTACCTGGCAAACAATGGGGGCATCTACCTGGCAAACAATGGGGGCACTACCTGGCAAACAATGGGGGCAACTACCTGGCAAACAATGGGGGGCATCTACCTGGCAAACAAAGGGGGCATCTACCTGGCTACAAATTTGGCTCTACCTGGCAACAGAGAGGGCATCTATTTGGCTACAAGGGGGCATCTACCTGCCTGTAAAGGGCACTACCTGGTTATGGGGGGCTACTACCTGGCTATAAGGGAATCTACCTGGCTTTCTTCCAAAGCCGTTATGCAGTTAGGTGGCTTTTTGAAGGGGCGTGGCATACCGTCAAGATGGGCGTGTCCATGCAAATCTTTGCCGCGGCGCGCTTAGCGTGAGTATGAATGTTGTTATTTTTAACACGTTTACCTCAGTGCCCCTATATACTGCCTGTGCCCCTATATACTGCCTGTGCCCCAATAATGCCTGCCTGTGGCCCCCATACGCCTGCCTGTGGCCCCCATATACTGCCTCAGTGACCCCATATACTGCCTCAGTGACCCTATATTCTGCCTCAGTGCCCCTATATACCTTCTTGTGGCCCCCATATACTGCCTCAGTGCCCCCATATACTGCCTGTGGCCCCATATACTGCCTCAGTGCCCCTATATACCTGCCTGTGACCCCATATACTGCCTGTGCCCCCCTATATACTGCCCTTGGACCCTATATACCTGCCTGTGGCCCCTATATATCTGCCTGTGGCCCCATATATCTTCCTGTGGCCCCATATACTGCTTCAGTGTCCCTATATACCTAACTGAGGGGACTGCTATACCTATAGTTAAGGAGTTGCTGGAAATGTGAGGATTCTAAGATATTTGTGTCCAAATCCTCAGGGACGAGTATTGGCCGGGAGCAATCAGCATGAAGGTGTGAACCGGATGGAGAAGAAAAGGGAAAGTGAACGACGCTGATCAGAAATGATGTCTCCGGTGAGTTACTAAATGTAACTGCAGTGTAATCACTTATATGTCTGCAGAGCATCTACATACAACTAGTATCTACCACTATCTGGTCACTGTATGGCGGTGGTATATGTAATCAGAGCCTGTGTGCAGTGGATAGTCACATGTGGGGGTCGCGTTTGGTCAGGGTCTGGCAGGATTATTTGAGCCTTAAGTAGTAATAGTTTCGGGTCTTGGTTTTGTAGGAGGGTTTTTAGTAACAATCACTTGTCTGGTAGATTTGCTCCATGTGTAGGTGGATTATTTGGTGACTGTTTAGGGGTATTGTCATATGAAGGTGAGAAGTTCTGAAAAAGTAAATTTGTCATTGGTGATTTTTACTGTACAGTGACTGCTGAGGAGATGGACGGGATCTGTGTGGGATGTGCAGAAAATTAGTGACAGGAACACAAGGTTTTTCTCTGTAAAAAAAACATCCGCAGTTCACAATGTGGCGGGAAAAACACAAAGGGCCCGAGCCCCGGATGTTTTAGGACCCTAGCAACGCCCCTGGTTAGGCGCGTTACAAGTATGTGTTAGGCGCATTACAAGTATGTGTTAGGCGCATTTCATATACTTGTAATGATAAGCAATGCACCTCCATGCGCCATGTGCCTCGATAGGGGCATTACATACGCATCTAATGATAATCTATGTGCAGCGATTTGCGCTAATCGCAGCACAAAACATTTCATTGGTAGAGTATGTAATGCCCCTATCGAGGCACATGTCGCACGGAGGTGCATTGCTTATCATTACAAGTATATGAAATGCGCCTAACACATGCTTGTAATGATGTGCTATGCGTCTCAGTAGGCGCATTTCGTTATGAGCTGCACAGCGCATCATTTTTGGGCGCATTACAATGCATTACAATGCGCATAGTTTTGGTGTACGACAATTCATTTACATCCAAAATATGGCGTCAAAGGCGGTTTTAGCGCAAAATAAACCAAAAAACTGGCGCGTTGGGAAATGTCGTCCTTAATGTTCATTTTATATTATTTACTATTATATAGTTTGATAATTATATATTATTGTGTTATTTTAGTGGTGTAAGTTAAGAAATAATTGATTTTTTTTTTTTTTTTTTAGCCCTAAGGCTATGTTCACACGATATACTGCGGCGCGTATAGTATGTGCCGCAGTACATCGTGTGTTTCGGGATGGCGCCATAGACTTTCATTACTCATGGCGCGTATTCGCTGCAAGTAATTGGTACATCACTTATCTCACTGCTTGTACAATGTGATCGTTGAACACTCACTCAGCAGTGAGTGTGTGTGATTACTAAGGAGCACAGAGGACGGGAGTGGAATGACAGCACCTGGGGGAGAACACTCAGCAGTGAGTGTGTGATTACTAAGGAGCACAGAGGACGGGAGTGGAATGACAGCACCTGGGGGAGAACACTCGCTCAGCAGTGAGTGTGTGTGATTACTAAGGAGTACAGAGGATGGGAGTAGAATGACAGCACCTGGGGTTGAACACCCGCCCAGCAGTGAGTGTGTGTGATTACTAAGGATTACAGAGGACAGGAGTAAAAGGAAAAAATGGACCCGGCGCACGTGCAGGTGTAGGTAAAAAAGCCAAGTCTAAAGGCTTTTCATTAAAAGTTTTTATTCTTAAAAATGTCTCGGCATTACCGTGACAAAATTAAAAACATAGGAACTTAAAAAAGACTTTACGCGTTTCGCGCGTGTACCCGCGCTTCATCAGAAGTAAAGAATCACTAAAACATAGAGTATATATAGTGCTAACATGTATTGTAATTGGATGATATTTATTTACAGGTAAGTGACGTGGAGACACCTGTGGTGAGGAAAAAGGAAGACAATTGGGAGAGAAAGGTGTCAATCAAAATGAAGACGAGCAGAGAGAAGAGACGGGAAGACCCGGGAGTCATATCGGGAACCCCGTGCATATGTTGAACTTCGATATGTGTTGCGATAATAAAAATAGAAATAAAATTGAATAAATGGTTGTATGTTGTATTAATGGGGTGGGGGGAAGCAAGTAAGGTGGTGATGTAGATAAATCACCACCTAAAGTATAAAGAAACAAAGTCGGGGAAAAAAAAAAAAAGAACACAGAAAGACTGGTGAATGGGAGAAGAAGTGTCCAATAGCAAGAAAGGCGGTAGATACAAATTGACCAATGAGAGTGCGAGATTGGTTTTAAAAAAGGGATTGCCGCTGTGGAAAAGATAAATGTGCGCTAAAACAATTCATATAGGAATAGGTCCGTATGATTGGTTGAGGTAAGGGAGGTAAAATTGAATGAACCAATGGTAGGTCAATATGGAGACCTCCTGTGATAGGTTATACTATTGGTGGGTACTATGAACTGTCCAATCGGTGTGCAGATAAGTTAGGCTCACTGATAGGTTAGGACTTCTACCGGGAGTTATGAATAAACCCCAAGAAAAGGGAGTTTCCCCTTTTTGGGGAAAAAAACATAGAGAAGTGCAGGGAGTAGGTGGCCGATGCTAGCTAACCCAATATTGGTCGTAGCGGGTCTGGGGCCCGGGCTGATTGGGGGTAAAGGGGTTATGTTCGGGGGGGAGTGAAGTATTGAGATTAGGGGGAAAAAATAATAGAGAAAGAAAAAAGTCATCGTAGGTCCCGGGGTGCAGATGCTCCGGTGACTTAATGTGAACATTTTAATTAACATCTGTAAAAAATAAGTAAAAAAGTACAAAAAAAATTAACGGGATACAATTTGAATTACTTTAAATCAATAAAAAACAGGAAGCAAACAAATTTGTTTTTAAAATTTCCCAGTTACGGAACAAGGGAGCGCGAAAAAAAGGGAAAAATGGGGCAGAAATGTATTTTGGAAAAACTGTTCCTAGAATTGAAAAAATTTAAAGTTTTAAAATTTTAAAAAAAAAATTTAAATATAGCCATTGTGGTTTTAAATGGATTTAAAACCCAAGACTATTAGTTAATTATTTAAAAAATTTTGAAAATAAAAGGAAATAAAATAATTTGTCTTTTCTTATTAAAAACGAACAAAGAGTACTTAAGGGCAAATCTTCAAAAAAAGGTAAAACATGGTTAAATTTTGGAATTAAAAAAAAATTAACTCGGTGGAAACCCTTTGAGCCCCTTTTTGGGGACAGAGTTTGAAAATCTATAAAATCCAGAAAAACCCCTTTTTTTGGAGACCCTGTAAACGTTTTGGTATTTTCCCGGGGAAAATTTAAAAAAACCCGGAGGTGATAATTTTAAAGGACAAAAAAAATCTTTTCTGATGAACTTCATTTGAAATGACGTAAACCAACACTAAAAAAAGTGGGTTCACCCCCTTTTTTACCAGGCCCAGGGGCCCCTTTTTAAAAACGGAAAATGTGGGGGTTTTCGGGGACGTTTCTGCCAACATTTTGGGAGGGAACAGCTGCATTCAAATGCCATAAAAAAACAAATTGAACTTTTTGCAGTTTAATGTATTTTTGATGGGAATAAAAACCCCCTTTAAGAATTTTTGAAAAAAATTTTTTCAGAACGGAGTTTTAATCCCTAGTGCAGCAAAGGGCAAAACCCGGGTGACCGACAGGTAAACATCCAAAATTGAGATAGGACTTTTCGTTGATTTTTTTCTAAAAGGATCAACGTAAAAATTGCTTTATTTTTTGGGGGCCCCTTCCAAGATAAAAAAAAATTTTTTACTTTGAACCCAAAATTTTTGGTTTTCTTAAAATTGGCCCTTTCCGTCTCCCTTTTATATCAAGACTAATTAACGTTTAAAACAAGATTGGGAAATGTAATCCCCAAATTGTTTATTCCCAACAATAGAACTCCAAAATCCAAAAAGAGATCTAAATTAATAGAACAGCAATAAAAGATATTGACAATATTTAAAAAAACCTTAAAAAATTTTTAAAAACCCATAAAAAATTTTTTTTTAAAAATCAACAAAAGGGGAAAACAATGAAGTTAAAAATATGAAAAAAACCCTTTTTCCCAAAGGGAAAAAAAAGGGGAAAACTCACCCGAGAAAAATTTAACAGACCCAAAAAATAATAGAAAAAACCAAAAAACTATAACTAAAACCAAATCCAATCCCTGAGGGAAAAAAATAAAACCGGGAACTAAATTGACCACCCCAAATCAATCCAAACCCCCTCTTTTTTAAATTTCCCAAGATATGGAAAAAGGGAAAATGGGGAGGAAACCCCCTTTCCCTTTCCCCAATAGGGGGAAAGCCTTGGGGAAAAAATTTTTAAAAATTGGGGAAGTTTAAAGACCAAATAAAACATTCCGAGAATTCCCCCCAAATTTTAAAAAGCGGGGGGGAAAAAAATTTGTTTCTAAAATCCCAAAGAAACTTCTTATAAAACCCCAAATAATTATTTGCCAAAGGGGTTTAAATCCTTATTTGGGGAACACGGGCCCCTTAAAGAAAAATGATCCAATACCCAAAATACCCAACACCACCCACTGTTTTTTCCCCAAACGAGAATGTAACCACAATATACCATTTTGGGTTGGGATTTTAAAACCAACTCCCCCAAGCACCATGTCCCCAATTTAAAAGGAATTTTACAAAATTTTTTGTCCTAAAAAAACCCCCCTTCTTCCAAAAATTTTTTTTCAAAACAAAAACCCCCAAAAAACCCAGTTTTCCCCAAAAAGAACGGGCCCAAAGAAAAACCGTTTTTTCCCAGAGGGGAAATTTTGGGGGGAGAAAAAAGGGGGGGGGGGGGGGGTTGGGAATACAGAAAATATAAAAGGAAATTTCCCCGATCCCCCCTGCTTTCCCCCCACTTTAAAGTTTTTTCACAATTTCTGGGACAAAAAACCGAGACACAAAAAGATTTACCCAAACCAGATTCCTTCCCCCAAAATCTTTTAAATTCAAAAAAATTTTCCCTTTTTTTAAAAACCCAAAACCCGGGCCCCAAAAAAACCCCCCAAAGGAAAAAACCCCGGGCCAAAAAAAATTTAAAAAATCCCCAAATTCCCCAAACCCCGGAAAAAAAGTTTCCCCAACCCCCAGAAAATTTTTTTCCCCACAACCAATGATCTTAAAAAATTGGGATTTTCAATTTATCCCAATATCCCCTCAATAATTTTAAAATTAAAAGTTTATCAAAGGCCTTTTTATTTTGTCCAACAACAACGTTAAACTCCTTCGCCTTTTTCATCGATTTCCCCATCTGATTCGGAAATTAACTTTAGCCAGACACTTTGCAAAAACCCCCCACAAAAAGCTAACCCCAGTTTTGATACTATTTAAAATAAGGAAAAAGGAAAAAGTCCAAGTTCTATCCTATTATAAAAAGGACACCACTAAAACCTTTCTGGCATAGTTAGAGAATTACAATCTTCACCCCAGCCAAAACAATTTTCAAATCTTAATAAGGAAAACTAAAACCCCTTAAAATTTGAAACAAAAATAAATTGTTATAAGACCGGTGAAAAGGGGGAGGCACAGAAATTCTGGATATTCACATACCAATTAGAGCTAAAACATATTGACAAACCCTTATTACAAAATCTGCCTAACCGACCCCCTTTCCCAGCATTACAACGAAAAAATTTCCATCTTCCTCAATGGGGCCTTTTTCCTTAAAGGGGGTAATGCCCAAAAAAGAAAAAAATTTCTTTACACCCCCAGCCCCCTTTACCCTTTTTTTTTACTATCTTCCAAAATTAAAAGAATCTCACCTTCCCCTGGTGCCCCTATAATCTCTGGTTTTAAATTTCTTCCAAGTCAACTTTTCCACTTTTGGCTCTTACCTAAACCCTTTGTCACAAATTCCCAAGTTATCTCAGGGATTAGGACAATTTTATTCAACATCTTTTGATCTCCCCATCAATTCTAACTATACCCCAAATTTAAGCCGACTGTCCTTTTTTATTTAAAAATCCAAACACCAGTTTGGCATCCAATGGTCAAAAATATATTAGACACAGATCCAACTCTGATTTTTTTAAAAAAAAGAATTCCTTATAAAGGGTCTTGAAAAAATATTAAAAAAAAATTTTTTCTTCATAACGGCCATCTATAGGCGATAAGGGGCCCCGCTAGGGTACCGGTTTCCCCCTCTTATGTAAAATTTTTATGGGAGCATTCGAGAATGACTTATCTATGGCACCCCCCTTTTTAAATACTTATGCCTTTTAAAAGAATTATAAAATCTCTTTTTTGTTTGGACAACCCCTGGAGCTTTTTTCCCCCATTTATAAACCCACCGAACAACAATACCCAAGGGATTTCTTTTTAACAAAAAACAAGTGCAAACCCATAAAATTCTTAGTTTTTAAATTATTTACAAAAAAAAAAAATTTATCCGAACTCATTTTAAAAAAGGTTTTTTGACGTAATTCTATACCCATTTTAAAATGCTCACCATAAGCTTGGCTTTGTAACATACGGGTGGCCAATTTAAAAGGATACACAAAAAAATGCCGGGAAGACTCGACTATAAAATCAAAAAAACATTCAAATAATAGATTCCGAGAGAAAAAATTCCTGAAAATCTTTTTTTAGATCCCAAAATTAAAACCCCGAAAACCCCCGACACAACAAAAATCCCTTAAAAAAAAGAAAAAAATCCAGTAGATGACGTTCAAAAATAAAGTTTTCTCTTATTACCCCAAATTTAATTCCTCAAATTAGCAATTCAAAAAACGCTAGAACGGCATGGTATATTCTAAAAAAAGCCCCTCTTGGGTTTCCTTATTTACCGACAAAAACCTGGTATAATATAAGAAGGGCCCCAAATTAAAGAATTGGTAGCCCCCAGTCGAATTAAAGACCTTAGAAACATCACAGAACGTCCTATCTCATCTGGATGTTCACCTGTCGTTCCCCTCTTTGCCTTTGCTGCACTGCATTACTACTCGTTCTGAAAATTAAATTTAAAAAAATACTAAGGCATATTCCCATAAAACACAAAATTTTAACGCAAAAAGTTCATTTGTTTTATGTCATCGAATGCACTTTCACTCCAATATGTAGGCAAAACGTCCGACCCTACATCCCCTTTTAAATGGAACGGGGCCCTGCGTAAAAAAGAGGTGACCTACTAATTGGTGTCACGTCATTTCAATGAATTCATCAGAGAGTTTTAATGTCTTAAATATCACCCATTTGTTTTTTTTCCCCTGAAACTACCAAATCGTTTTACGGGCTCTCCAAAAAAAGAGATGTTCTGGATCTATAGAACAAACTCTGTCCCCAAGGGTTCAATGATGCCACCGATTTAAATTTTATTAATTCCGTTGAGCCATGTTCCATCTTTTTTTAGAAGATCGTTTTCAAGTACTCTCTTGTTCGTTTTACAAAGAAGCCAAGTTATTTTATTTCTTTTTATTTACACATAATAAATTATTAACAAATAGTCTTAGGGTTAAATCCAAAAGACCACAATAGGCTATATAAATTTGTTTTTTAAATTTTTTCACTTAATTTGTACAATTTTCTAGGAACGTACCCATACATATCCCTCATTTGAAATTTATTCGGCTCCCCTTTTTCCTAATGGGAATTTAATAAATAAATTCTGTATTGCTTCCCCGTTTTTTATTGATTGTAATGTATATTCAACTTTTATCCATTAATTTATTTGTACTATTTTCACTTATTTCACAGATGTTAATTACATCTGTTACTTAAGTCACCGGGGATCTGCACCCCCGGGACCTACGATGCTTTTTTCTTTCTCTTTTAATTTTCCCCCCCAATCTCAAACTTCAATCCCCCCCCCCACATACCCTATCACCCCCTCAGTCCCGGTCCCTAGACCCGCTATGACCCCAAAATTGGGCTAGCTAGCATGGCCACCCAGCCCCATGCACTTCTCTTTTGTTTTTTCCATAGAGGGAGTCTCCTTTTTTTATTGGTTTATTCATAACTCCCCTAGAATCCCAGCCATCAGTGACCTAATTTTTCTGACCCGATTGGGGCAGTTCATAGTACCCACCAATAGTTAAAAATATACAAAGGAGGTCTCCCCTATTGACCTACCCTGGGTTAAATTTAATTTTACCTCCCTTTCCTCAAACCCAATCATAGGACCTATTCCTATATGAATTGTTTTGCGCCCATTTTCTTTTTTATAGCGGGATCCCCTTTTTTAAACCATTCCCCCCCTCTATTGGGCAATTTGTATCTACCGCCCTTTTTTGCATTGGCACCTCTTCTCCCATTCACCAGGGCTTTCTGTGTTCTTCATTTTTTCCCGATTTGTTTCTTTTTATTTTAGGGGGTGATTTTATTAATCACCCCCTTTCTTGCTTCCCCCCACCCCATTAATAAACATACAACCATTTATTCAATTTTTTTTTCTATTTTTATTATCGCAAAAACCCTATCGAAGTTCAACAAAAGCACGGGGGCCCCATATCTCCCGGGGCTTCCCGTCTTTTTCTCTCTGCTCGTCTTCATTTTTATTGACACCTTTCTCACCCAATTGTCTTCCTTTTTCCTCACCCCAAGGGGTCTCCACGCACTTACCGTAAAAATAACACCAAATTTCAAAAACATGTTAGCACTATTATACTCATGTTTTAGTGATTTTTACTTTGATGAAGCGCGGGGGCACGCGCGAAACGCGTAAAGTTTTTTTTAAATTCCTATGTTTTTAATTTTGTCACGGTAAATGCCGAGACATTTTTTAAAAATAAAAATTTTAATGAAAAGCCTTTAGCTTGGTATTTTTACCACACCTGCATTCCCGGGGGGGCCCTTTTTTCCTTTTTCTCCATTTTGGGCTTATTCTCCCACCGGTTATCCCGGGGGAGCACCAGAGACCCTCGGCGCCGTAGTAAGGGCTGGGGTAAAATAGCCCTGCAAGCGCTTATGAGTGTTGTGCCCCTACAATAAAAACGCAAAAATAGAAAGGGGAGAAAAATTTTCTCTACTTTTCTCCCCTTCCATTAAATAAACGCTATTGTGCGCCCCCTTTCTTTTTTCCTTTTGCTAGGGACAGGGGGGTAGGATGACAGCACCGGGGTTTGGCACTCGCTCAGCAGTGAGTGTGTGTGATTTTTAAGGACACAGAGGGTGGGGGTAGAAAGGCAGACCCGGGGTTGGACACTCGCTCACAGTGAGTGTGTGTGATTATAAGGGGTAAGGGACAGTGAAATGACAGCACCCGGGGTTAACACTCGCTCAGCAGTGAGTGTGTGTGTTCCTAAGGGTACAGAGGATGGGGTAGAATGCACCCTGGGGGGGACACCGCTCGCAGTTGTGGATTTCTAAGGGTACAGAGGACGGGAGTAGGTGAAAAAGCACCCGGGGTTGAACACTCACTCAGCAGTTGTGCTTACCTGGAGTACAGAGGGTGGGGGGTGAATGACACACCTGGGGTTGAACACTCGCTCAGCAGTGAGTTTGTGTGTTACTAAAGTACAAGGGTGGGGGGGAATGACGCACCCGGGATTGAACATTCGCTCACATGAGGTGTTTGTGATTACTAAAGGGGAACAGAGGGGGGTGGGGGGTAGGATGACACACCTGGGGTTGAACACTCAATCAGCGTTTTAGTGTCATTACTCTGGAGTACAGAGGAGGGGGGTAGAATGCAGCCCGGGGTTGAACACCCCCCAGCGTGAGTGTGGTGATTACTAAGGGTACAGAGGATGGGAGTAGAAAAGACAGCCCCGGGGTTGAACACTGCTCAGCGGAGTGTGTGTGATTACTAAGGGGTAAGAGGAAAGGGGGTTTAAAAGAAGCACCGGGGTGAACACCCGCCCAGCAGAGTGTGGTGTTATAGACAGGGAAAAAGGCTGAAAAGTGCCTAGAGAGAGATGATGACTGAGCATGTGTGGCCAGGACTGAGGAGCTCTCGTCACTGGTCGTATCCCCTGGAGACGAGCTGTACACTATGGCTCACTAAGGGAGCAGCTAAAACAAAAACGGTGCAGAATTTTTAATAATGATGAATGGAGAAAATGTTTATTATTTAATTTACAAACTTCCCACCTCAATTTTGCTTCATGGCAAAACCCCTTTAAATAGCGGTAAATTCAAAGTGCTATCATGATGAGGTGCAAGGCTAAGGTCACTTCAAAACTGAAACATGAGCAATGCGACACGTTCTGTCATTTGTAATAACAACAAATAAAATAAAGAAATAAAAAACACCTTCAGTGAATGATTCCACTGTCTCTTTTAACCCCTTATGGACACAGGACGTACTGGTCTGTACTGGTGGCGGTAAGGTGCTCTATAGTGGGATTACTCAGCAATCCTGCTACACAGAAGGCTGGTGTTGGATGCTTAACCCCTTTAAGGGGTTGTCTTGCTACAAATAATAACTTTCAAAATGTAGGGATCACTAAATTAAGACATTTTCCCAATATATTGCTTCGTTCATCTGTTTTTGTTAAGGAGATACAAGTGATTTTATCACCTCCCTGGCTCTTTCTGTTCCCTCAGTAACCGACCTGTGTACATCTCTCCCCCCTGCTGTTTGTTCTATGTGATAGCAGTGATGACGTCACCCACAGGTCGCGGCGCCTTGTGCTGGGAGCAGAAAAAAGCTTGATTTTTAAAGGAAACAGCACTAATTAAGGTTTTTTTTGAGAGATAGATAAAAACCCCTGCTAGCAGTTTCAGAAAAGCTTTGAGCTAATCTGAATAATTAGCAACTGAAAACACAGAGTTGAATAAAAGGAGTGAATGCTGGGCTCTATGCTAATTACATGTCTACCAGGAAGTGACAGAGAAAAGCTGCATTATTTCATTCATCTATAAAATCTTTGGGAAAAACCCCTTTTAAGCCAAACGCCTGAAAATAGTTAATGCCCAGAAATTTTTTTATTTTTGCCCCCTTTTGTTTCAAAGTTGTAACTTTTTTTTTTTTCAATGCGCAGTTGTATGAGGCCCTTTTTTATTTGGGACAAGTTGTCTTTTAAAATAGTTTAAAATTCACTAAATTTTTTTAAATTTTTTTTCGTTTTTTTTTTAATTTTTTACCCACTCATTTTTCAACTTAAAAACGTGTTAGTTAATTCTAAGGTTATTCGGTCGTGTGGATACCTAATATGTGTAGGGTGTTTTGTGTGTAATATATGCACAATTATTTTTTATTAAATATTTATTATTTTATTATTTTTTTTATCCTTTTTTTACACTTTTTATGTTTTTTACTTTTTTCTTTTAAATCCCATGAAGGGAGAACTGTTTTACTTTTTTTTCCACTTAGTAATATATTAGCATATCCATATATGCTAATACATTATAATCTGTGTCAGTCTGACACAGGCAGTCAGGACAGCACACAGTCTGCCCTGATCACTGGTTTATTACACAGACAGCCCTGGGGCTACTATAGTTACCCGGGGCTGACTGTGCAGCCATTCCCCGGGCTCTGTCGGGTCACCGGGCGTTCCGATCACCTGACAGAGCAGAGAAACTCTTTGATTGCGCTGCGGTGACGAACTGCGGCAATCAAAGGGTCAAAGCACTGGGGAGTGGAGGTTACCCCACTCCCCGGTGCTTGTAGGAGCTGCGCTGGGATCAGCTCTGCTGCGGCTCCGGGAGCCACAAACTCCGATGTCTGCAGTGACGCCAAAAGACGTTGCTGCAGACGAACGACCTGAAATGCCCGACGTCAAAAGACAGTGGGCAGTCGTTCAGGAGTTAATGCAGCTGACACCTGTCGGTAACAGCAGGGAACTGAGCCGACTCTGTTTCCTGCTGTTTAACTCCTTAGACGATGCAGCAATCATGGCCGTAGCGTCTAAACAAATCAGAAACAGGTCCGTGCACCATTTCCCATCATTTCTCATTCTGCTCGGCCCCTCCGCAGCAAGATTGCTGATTGGTTCACATGGCGCCTGGAAGCCTTATGAAAGCTTCCATCACCGCCATGTTTCCCGTTTAACCAATTCCTACTCAAGGCAGTAAGTGGTAAAAACACCGTCTTTGTTCACCTTTTTGCATTGTTTGTACAATGCACATGGGTGTACTAAAGATCGCGCACCCCTATTGGTTAAGTAACCCAGCGGGACTCAAAGCTCAAGTGAAATGAAAAATGTTTAAAGAGAATCTATCGCAAATTTTTTTTTTTACTAATTAAAACAAGACCCTGATCCATATTCTTTTCTTCTTCGTTTTTATTTTCTGATTGTACATTGTTTAATTGTGCTGTCTGTATGATTATGGGGGCAGCCATCTTGCCTGCAGTGCTTTAACAGCATTTAGAGAGATGCTTTACAGCAGCTTCATGGAAAAAGGAGCCTGTGAATTGGATCAGTCCCATTGACTTCTATAGGAGATCGTTGTGGGCATGCTCTGTGACCTGTAAGAACTCAAAATAAAAGATAGCTCCCGGCGCTCATCGGCTCCTCTGCGCACTGTCACTCTGGAAGCTTCACCTGCTGCACACTACATCACACTTCTCTGTACCGTCACCTTCCTTCCTTTGCTCTGTGACCTGGGAATAAGTCAGTGTGCAGTGAGGGAGAGAGGAGGGGCTGTGACATCTCCTTCGTGAATGGTGGATCTTTCTATAGGAGAGTGTTGTGGGCATGCTTTGTGACCTGGGAAGTGTGCAGGGAGGGGGAGCTGTGACATCTATTATAACTGGTAGATCTTTCTATAGGAGAGTGTTGTGGGCATGCTTTGTGACCTGGGAAGTGTGCAGGGAGGGGGAGCTGTGACATCTATTATAACTGGTAGATCTTTCTATAGGAGAGTGTTGTGGGCATTCTTTGTGACCTGGGAAGACGTCAGTGTGCAGGGAGGAGGAGCTGTAACTATTGTGACTCCTTTCTCCTTTCAGTGCAACCCTGCTTGTGCTGATCATGAGCAGAGTACTGAAAATTTTGCTCTACAGAACAAAAAGTCTCAAACTATTTGTAGGCCTAGTGGTAAAAGTGAAAACTGCAGAACTTAAGAATTTGAATAAATATTGAAAGTGATAAGGAAAATAAAAAAAAAACATAACCAAAAATTCTTAAATGTGTGATACTGTCTGCTGAACTGTGTATCTAAGTATTTCATGTGTGATACTGTCTGCTGAGCTGTGTATCTAAGCGTTTCATGTGTGATACTGTCTGCTTATACTGTGTATCTAGGCATCTAGTGTGTGATACTGTCTGCTTCCACTGTGTATCTAAGCATCTAGTGTGTGATACTGTCTGCTTATACTGTGTATCTAAGCTACTTATAGTTTCATGGATGATACTGTCTGCTGAACTGTGTATCTAAGCATTTCATGGATGATAGTCTGCTGAGCTGTGTATCTAAGTCTATCATATGTGATACTGTCTGTTGAGCTGTGTATCTAATCCTATCATATATGATACTGTCTGCTGAACTGTGTATCTAAGCATTTCATGGATGATACTGTCTGCTGAACTGTGTATCTAAGCATTTCATGGATGATAGTCTGCTGAGCTGTGTATCATAAAGTCTATCATTTGTGTTACTGTCGTTGAGAGTCGGTATCTAATACTTTCATTATGATCTGTATGATGACTGTGTATCTAAGCATTTCATGGATGATACTGTCTGCTGAACTGTGTATCTAAGCATTTCATGGATGATAGTCTGCTGAGCTGTGTATCTAAGTCTATCATATATGATACTGTCTGCTGAGCTGTGTATCTAAGTCTATCATATGTGATACTGTTTGCTGAATGCATATTCTTAACCTGATCATGTATGATACTCTCCTGTGGCGCAGATTCCAAGCCTATCCCGTGTGAGCTACATTGCTCATCATAATGACTGGATGAATTGGAGATTCTGAGAACGTCCCTCATGTCTGTAAATGACAAAATCCCCTTATTCTAATTAATTTTACCTGATAACTTCCAATTGAGGGGGTTGTATGTTTCCTCTTTCAGGGGTGGTTGGGTCAGCGCCCCCATTACCAGCTGTTGTCCTCTTCATCCTACCAATGAGGTTTCTATAGATTGTGGACACACATACGGCTTTACATTGCTGTAATCTTCCATCACAGGGAAAAGAACAAGACAGGCGAGCTGTCAATTCACCCTGTGGACCACGACACGAGGAGTCTGATCAGCTTGTAGATAACAGGATACAGCGAGTGTTCACACTGAATTCTGCGCCACGGAAGGGTTTTATTCTACTTGAGTAAAAGAAAAAGGAAGACAATGATTGCTGAAGCAAATTATACAAAATGTATCCAGAAAAACAGACCAAAATCACTTAGGAAATAAGACTAAAGATAAAGGACTTAAATAGCCGGTCATAAAGCTGTTGGTGAAAGAAAATATTCTTTTTTACTTTATCTAAAACCTACTCCTAGTTGTGTCACACAGTTGCAGTTTTGTTCACTATGTATCATGTAGGGGAATCCAATAATCACCTACAAACAGGCCAAGGAATAATTAAAATATATAAATTTTAATGAAAATAATTTATAAAAATATAATAAAACATTACATAAGACGGATACAAGTCACATAGAAACACACAGGGGATTAGGGACACCTCAATAACAATAGAAATATGGGCAGGTGATATGGAGTAAACACATGGATGAAATAGCACAGGAACCCGAGCACAGGAACATAACGGATACATGGGAGATTCCCAAATCACACAGTGTGGCCCCCAATGTGGGTTTCATCAAGGGGTTAATGGTAGAATATCTATGGCTGGATGATATAGAGAAGAGGAGCCAATCAGAGGACATGGAGGGTAAGGGGGGTCACACAGAGGATTTTGGGACATATTTTTGGCGTGTATTACGGGAGTAATTTTCGCGAAATCCATGTGGAAACGAGCCCCAAACATTGTACAATACACCCGGCATAGATTCAATGTAAAATACACGGCGTCAATCACATGCTGCGTATTGTAGAATGGACAGGTCAATTCTTTCAGCCATATATGTGCCACATGTGCAGGCAGGATTAAGGTAGAGTATAGGGGCCATATAGGTAGGAGGGCAGGGTTTAGGTAGGGTATAGGGGACATATAGGCAGGTTTTAGGTAGGGTATAGGGGCCATATAGGTATATAGGTAGGAAGGCAGTGTTTAGGTAAGGTACAGGGGCCATATAGGTAGGAAGGCAGGGTTTAGGTAGGGTATAGGAGCCATATAGGTAGGAGGGCAGGGTTTAGGTAGGGTATAGAGGCCATATAGGTAGGAGGGCAGGGTTAAGGTAGGGTATAGAGGCCATATAGGCAGGTTTTAGGTAGGGTATAGGGGCCATATAGATAGGAGGGCAGGGTGAGTATAGAGGCCATATAGGTAGGAGGGCAGGGTTTAGGTAGGGTATAGAGGTCATATAGGTAGGAGGCAGGGTTTAGGTAGGGTATAGAGGCCATATAGGTAGGAGGGCAGGGTTTAGAAAGGATACACACTGCAATATGCTGTATGAACCAGGCCTAATGGGAGTTCTTGGCGCCTAAGATCAACGTCAGCGTGGCGCATAGAACAACACAGCAGCCCGCGCATGCGCAGCAAAGGAAGACAACAGCGCTCACATGATCACAACAGCCCGCTCATGCACAGCAAAGGAATACAACAGCGGTCACATGATCACAACAGCCCGCGCATGCGCAGCAAAGGAATACCAACAACGGTACCCTGATCAACTACAGCCCGGCTGCGCGCAAGCAAAGGAATAATAGGCACTTGTTCACACGGCTTATTTTGCCGCGGATTGGCGCCGTACTGCGCGCCGATTTGCGCTGCAGTACGCGCCAATCCGCGGGAAGCAATTACGTAATTCCAATGCTCTTCATAGAGAACAGTGGCAATCCGTCGCTCCTTCCCGCTCGGCGAATCCGCCGCCGGGGGGAGGAAAGTTGACATGCACATTTTTTACGGCCGCGGAAGCGCCGCTAATACAATGCTATTGTCTATGGGGCGGGAGCGGCGCCCCGCGCGGCTTCTGGCCCCGCCCCCGTCCGCCCTTATCAAAGGCGGATGTGTGAGCCTCAATACGGCTCACAAATCCGTCGGGAATAAGCCGTGTGAACACGGCCTAACAGCGCTCAAGTGATCACAACAGCCCACACATGCGCAGCAAAGGAAGACAACAGCGCTCACATGATCACAACAGCCCGCGCATGCGCAGCAAAGGAATACAACAGCGGTCACATGATCACAACAGCCCGCGCATACGCAGCAAAGGAATATAACAGCGGTCACATGATCACAACAGCCCACAACAGCGGCAGCAAAGAAGAAAAACAGCGGTCACTGTCACACCAGCCGCGCAACATGTGAAGCTAAGGATTTAACAGCGGCACACATGATCACAACAGCCCGCGCAGCAAAGGAAGACAACAGCGGTCACATGATCACAACAGCCCGCGCATGCGCAGCAAAGGTATACAACAGCGCTCACATGATCACAACAGCCCGCGCATGCGCAGTAAAGGAATACAACAGTGGTCACATGATCACAGCAACATAAAATAGAACGGAGCAGAACAGCGGCGACAAGAAGGGGAGAGCGATTGTATATTAAATGACAGTGAAGATAAATTACATTCCATAATAAATAGGGGGAGAATAAGGTAAGAATAAAGCTCCAGGGGGCAGGAGGGTGAGCGCGGGACACTCAGCAATTCAATGCGATTAAACTGTAACGAGGAACACCAAAGAAAAGAAGTGTATGTGCAGAATGGATATAGTATATACAGAAATCTCACAAAAGTTAAGTACACCACTCAGCATTGTGTAAAAATTCTATTGCATCTTCACTGGGACAACACTGAGGATGTGACCCTGATACAATGTAAAGTACTCAGTGCCCGGCTTGTATCACAGGGGGATGGGGTGCCCTCAAAATAACTCAACACAGACGTCAGTGTCTAAACCGCTGGGGACAAAAGTGAGTACACCCCTAAGAGACAACAAAAGTGAGTACATCCGTAAGTGACAACAAAAGTGAGTACACCCCTGCGTGATAACAGAAGTGAGTAAACCCCTAGGTGACAACAAAAATGAGTACACCCCTAAGTGATAATAGAAGTGAGTACACCCCTAAGAGACAACAAAAGTGAGTACACCACTATGTGACAACAAAAGTGAGTACACCCATGACAACGAAAGTGAGTACACCCCTAAGTTACAACGCAAGTGAGTACACACCTAGGTGACAACAAAAGTGAGTACACCCCTAAGTGAATATGGACAAGTGTCATGTGACTCGTTAGTGTTACAAGGTCTCAGGTGGCGGTTTGGACATTGATAGATGTGTGTTGAGCTATTTTGAGAGCACATCAAATCTACTACATTACATTGTATCAGGGTCAGATATTCAGTGTTGTCCCATGAAAAGATAGAATATAATACTTACAATATAATTACCTTTGTGAGATTCCGTATATGGGGATAAAGGAGATTAAAGTGCAATGTAAAAAATCCTAAAATTACAAATATAATAGATAGAAAAGAAGATGAAAGATAGGAATATTGTTAGAACGGCTCAAAGAAAAACACAGCGACTACATAGACACATGAGGGGATGACGCAGCGGTCGCCTGATGGGATGCATGAGGATGGGACAGAGCAGCGGTACATGATATTAGGGAGAAATGCCCAGAATAATAAATCTATAATAATTCAAAATGGGGATAAGTAAATGAATCTGAATAAAAAGTATGACAGGTAATTGTGTTGGACAGGTGCTGCAACGTCGGCTCTCCAGCTGTTGGGGAAACGACATCTCCATCATGCCATGATATAGATGATATAAATCATGATGGGTGTTGTAGTTTCACAACAGCTGGAGGGCGACGTTGAGACCCTGGTTGTAGGAGAAAACATTATATATAACAGATATATGAGAATACATCCGGTGAGATCTGTCGGGCCGAGCCCAGGGCTGGGGCTGGGCGTCACTAGTCTAGACTGATACATTGTAACAAGCCTCAGCCAGGTGATTAGGTAACACTGTTGCAGCCCCTGGTGAAACAGTAACAGTCTATTCACTGACAGCAAGCAAGGGTGATCACATAATTAGGAGCTGAACCAGAAAAAAGATCAGAATGAGGCAGAAATTCCAACTGGATAATAAATAAGGGACATTTTTAGGGGGACTTTTCCAGTTCTAAAAGGAATGTCCAGAATTAGAAAAATTGCTGCTTTCTTCTAGAAATGGCGCCTCCTCTGCCGATTGGGTTTATTTCTGGAATTGCAGCTCAGTCCCATTCATTAAATGGGCAGAGCTGCAGTTACCAGCAACAAACTAATGAACAGGGTGGCGCTTGTTTCTGCCAAGAAAGAAGCTATTTTTCTAATCCTGAAAAACCCCTTCAATGTGGGGGTTACAGAGACGTCTCATAATAGAGTCCAGAAGGTGGTGATCGTCCTTTCACGCCATGGTGGCTGCTCAGTCGCTCTCCATGACAATGAATGGATCGCAGAAAACCACCAAGAGAAAACCTTTCCGCATAAGGAAAATGGATCTGAGATGTTACTGATGGTTTCCTAATGTCCCCAACTAACAAGGGGTGGAACCTCCTTAATTATGA
The DNA here is from genome assembly GCA_025379985.1 of Phyllomedusa bahiana. Lineage (NCBI taxonomy): Eukaryota > Metazoa > Chordata > Amphibia > Anura > Hylidae > Phyllomedusa > Phyllomedusa bahiana. The sequence goes on along the minus strand of JAODAL010006355.1, from coordinate 54,161 downwards.
TGTTGGAGGAGGGGAGCTCTTGGATAGATTCCATTAATTTTGGGTGGCAACTGCTGCACAATCGTCATCATTGAAATCAACCCAGGAGCGGGTCTCTTCCCCAACAGGTACTGTAGATCTCCTCTTCGAGGAGTCCCTCTCCTCCTTTCTTCCTCTTTGTAATGTTACCTGGGGTGTGGAACGGCAGGAGATGATCCAAACACTTTATCTTTTCATCCATTCTTTCCCTGGATCATCCCAATAGTCCTTTATATGAGGATCCATTGGGGTCCTCTCCATTGTCATCGGTTGTCGATACCGCCCCATAGCAGAGCAGGTATTAGGAGGGTGATCAGGTCTCAGATGGGTCACGGCAGGTGCAGAGCCGTCCTCCCACTTCTACATCCAACGTGATGCGGCCGGGTTACGTAGGGTTGTAAGGAAGGAAGTTTCTTGATGGTCTCCATGATCAGGATGAGGATCTCCCGCCGGTTGTAGATGACGGCCAGACACAGGGGATAAATCTGGCAATGTCTAAATCCTGTGGCCTGTAGAGGGTGACGTCCTCTGGAAGCGCGACAGGAGGCTATCGGCGTAGCGGATATGGTTGTGATTCACCCGCATAGAAGAGAGGCCGTCGAATGGTAAAGTAAGCGCTGATCTTCAGGGGCTCTTTCCCACGGAGTAACAAGACTTGGGTCTCAGTTTCTCCACTCTCCGACAGCTTGCTGCTTGTGGCACAGCTGCAATGAACTCGTCTGATGAGCAAAAGGGAGGCTCCTCCATCTTTCCTTCAGCCTGGTCCTGTGTGCACCGACCTCCTCGATAGGCGATCATGTAATGTTCAGGAGGAGAAGCAGCTGGTTTTAAGCATTGGCTTCCGGGATGCAAGAACAATGCCGGGATCTCACCTCCCCTATCCAGGCACCGTCATCATTCAAGAGAGGTTAGATGCTGAGATACAGTCCACAAACAGCCAACGGAGGAACTCATTCCTTGGTAATGTTATCTCTTATTGACCAGGCAAGTTCTGCTTTTTTGGTGGTTGATGGGGACTCATGGACTACAGGGAAGTGTTGTGCTATTCAGATTTTAAGTCAATGTACATTAGGACCTTAACATCAACAATTCATATTCAGGTTATCCAAATTGAATTTTGGCAGAATTGGTTGCAAAATTGTTTTTAACCTTAGTTTTTAAGTTGAAATTGTGGTTAGTTGGGGATAGGGTTACAGTTATGGTTGGGGTTACATTTCTAAATACTACATTGACCCCAATTCCCCAGAAGCAATCGAAGGCATTTTTGGGTCCATGATGTTGGGTGTTGGCTCTATGGACCCCCAGCAAGCGTGTGGGTACCTGTTTGGTGGGGTTGGCTCTATGGACCTCCAGCAGTGTGGGGCCCTTTATGGTGGTGGTTGGCTATTTGACCTCCAGAAGTTGTGGGCCCTGGATGGTGTGTTGGCTCTGTGGACCCTCCAGAAGTTGTGGGGCCCCTGTATGGTGGTCTTGGTTCTATGAACCCTCCAGATGTTTTGGAATCTGTGGATGGTGGTGTTGGCTCTATGGCCCCTCCAGCAGCTGTGGAGCCTTGGATGGTTTCTGTTAGGCTATATGGACCCTAAGCAGCTGTGGGGCCCCTGGATGGGTGGTGTTGGATCTTGGACCCCTCCAGCAGTGTGGGGCCCCTGGTGGTGGTGGTGGCTACCTAAGGCCCCTCCATGGCAGCTGTGGAGGCACTATGGATGTTCTGTTGACTATATGGACACTCAGGCGGCTGTGGGGCCCCTGGATGGTGGTGTAGACTATATGGACTCCAGCAACTGTGGAGGCGTCTGGATGGTTCTGTTGACTCTGTGGACCCTCCTGCAGCTGTGGGTCTTGGATGGTTGTGGTGGCTCTATGGCCCCTCCAGCAGCTGTGGGGCCCCTGGATGGTGGTGTTGGCTCTATTGACCCTCCAGAAGCTGTGGGTCCCTGGGCTGGTGGTGTTGACTCTATGGACCCTCCAGCAGCTGTGGGGCCCCTATATGTTGGTCTTGGTTCTATGGACCCTCCAGCAGCTGAAGAGGCCTTTGGATGGTGGTGTTGGCTCTCTGGATCCACCAGCAGCTGTGGAGCCCCTGTATGATGGTCTTGGTTCAATAGACCCTCCAGATGTTTCGGAACCTCTGGATGGTGGTGTTGGCTTTATGGCCCCTCCAGCAGCTGTGGAGGCCTCTGGATGGTTCTGTTTGCTCTGTGGACCCTCCAGCAGCTGTGGGGCCCCTGGATGGTGGTGTTGGCTCTATGGCCCCTCCAGCAGCTGTGGGTCCCCTGGATGGTGATGTTGGCTCTATGGAGTGAGGGCCCTGGATGGTGGGTGTTGGCTCTATGGAACTCCAGCAGGTGTGCAGCCCCTGTATGGTGGTCTTGGTTCTATGGGACCATCCAGGATGTTTTGGAACCTCTGGATGGTGGTGTTGGCTCTGTGGCCCCTCCAGCAGCTGTGGAGTCATCTGGATGGTTCTGTTTGCTCTTTGGACCCTCCAGCAGCTGTGGGGCCCCTGGATGGTGGTGTTGGCTCTATGGCCCCTCCAGCAGCTGTGGGTCCCCTTGATGGTGATGTTGGCTCTATGGAGTGAGGCCCCTGGATGGTGGTGTTGGCTCTATGGACCCTCCAGCAGCTGTGCAGCCCCTGTATGGTGGTCTTGGTTCTATGGACCCTCCAGATGTTTTGGAACCTCTGGATGGTGGTGTTGGCTCTGTGGCCCCTCCAGCAGCTGTGGAGACTTCTGGATGGTTCTGTTGGCTCTATGGACACTCCAGCAGCTGTGGAGGCCTCTGGATGGTTCTGTTGACTCTATGGACCCTCCAGCAGCTGTGGGGCCCCTGGATGGTGGTGTTGGCTCTATGGACCCTCCAGCAGCTGTGGAGGCCTCTGGATGGTTCTGTTGACTCTATGGACCCTCCAGCAGCTGTGGGGCCCCTGGATGGTGGGGTTGACTCTATGGCCCCTCCAGCAGCTGTGGTGCCCCATGGATGGTTGTGTTGGCTCTATGGACCCTCCAGAAGCTGTGGGTCCCCTGGATGGTGATGTTGGCTCTATGGAGTGAGGCCCTTGGATGGTGGTGTTGGGTCTATGGACCCTCCAGCAGCTGTGGAGCCCCTGTATGGTGGTCTTGGTTCTATGGACCCTCCAGATGTTTTGGAACCTCTGGATGGTGGTGTTGGTTCTGTGGCCCGTCCAGAAAGCTGTGGAGACTTCTGGATGTACTGATTGGCTCTATGGGTCCTCAGCAGCTGTGGGGCCCCTGGATGGTGGTGTTGGCTCTCTGGCCCCTCCAGCAGCTGTGGAGGCCTCTGGATGGTTCTGTTGGCTCTATGGACCCTCCAGCAGCTGTGGGGCCCCTGGATGGTGGTGTTGGCTCTATGAACCCTCCAGAAGTTGTGGGACCCCTGGATGGTGGTGTTGGCTCTGTGGACCCTCAAGCAGCTGGGGGGCCCCGGTATGGTGGTCTTGCGTTTCTATGGACCCCTCCAGAAGTTTTGAGCCTTGGATGTGGTGTTGGCGCTTATGGCACCTTCAAGCTGCTGTGGGCAACCTGGATGGTGGTGTTGGCTCTATGGGACCCTCCAGCAGCTGTGGGAGGCCTCTGGATGGTCTAGTGTTGGCTCTATGGCACCTCCCAGCAGTGTGGACGCCCCTGGATGGTGGTGTTGGCTCTATGGACCCTCCAGAAGCTGTGGGTCCCCTGGCTGGTGGTGTTGACTCTATGGACCCTCCAGCAGCTGTGGAGCCCCTGTATGGTGGTCTTGGTTCTATGGATCCTCCAGATGTTTTGGAACCTCTGGATGGTGGTGTTGGCTCTGTGGCCCCTCCAGCAGCTGTGGGGCCCCTGTATGGTGGTCTTGGTTCTATGGACCCTCCAGAAGCTTTTGAGCCCCTGGATGGTGGTGTTGACTCTATGGCCCCTCCAGCAGCTGTGGGGCCCCTGGATGGTGGTGTTGGCTCTAGGGACCCTCCAGCAGCTGTGGAGGCCTCTGGATGGTTGTGTTGGCTCTATGGACCCTCCAGCAGATGTGGGGCCCCTGGATGGGGGGGTTGGCTCTATGGACCCTCCAGATGTTTTGGAACCTCTGGATGGTGGTGTTGGTTCCGTGGCCCGTCCAGCAGCTGTGGAGACTTCTGGATGGTTCTGTTGGCTCTATGGACCCTCCAGCAGCTGTGGTGCCCCTGGATGGTGTTGTTGGCTCTATGGCCCCTCCAGCAGCTGTGGAGGCCTCTGGATGGTTCTGTTGGCTCTATGGACCCTCCAGCAGCTGTGGGGCCCTTGGATGGTGGTGTTGGCTTTATGAACGCTCCAGCAGCTGTGGAGGCCTCTGGATGGTTCTGTTGGCTCTATGGACTCTCCAGCAGCTGTGGGGCCCCTGGATGGTGGTGCTGGCTCTATGTACCCTCCAGAAGATGTGGGTCCCCGTGATGGTGGTGTTGGCTCTATGGACCCTCAAGCAGCTGTGGGGCCCCTGGATGGTGGTGCTGGCTCTATGGCCCCTCCAGCAGCTGTGGGGCCCCTGGATGGTGGTGCTGGCTCTATGGCCCCTCCAAGCAGCTGTGGGCCCCTGAATGGTGGTGATAGCTTATGTACTCCTGCAGCTGTGGGGCCCCCGATGGTGGTGTTTGCTCTATGGACCCTCCAGCAGCTGTGGTGCCCCTTTATGGTGGTCTTGGTTCTATGGGCCCTCCAGATGTTTTGGAACCTCTGGATGGTGGTGTTGGCTCTATGGCCCCTCCAGCAGCTGTGGAGACCTCTGGATGGTTCTGTTGGCTCTATGGACCCTCCAGCAGCTGTGGGGCCCCTGCATAGTAGTGTTGGCTCTATGGCCCCTCCAGAAGCTATGGAGGGCTCTGGATGGTTCTGTTACTTCTATGGACCCTCCAGCAGCTGTGGGGCCCCTGGATGGTGGTCTTGGTTCTATCGACCCTCCAGAAGTTTTGGAGCCTCTGGATGGTGGTGTTGGCTCTATGGCCCCTCCAGCAGCTGTGGGGGCCCCTGGATGGTGGTGTTGGCTCTATTGACCCACCAGCAGCTATGGGATGCAGTCAACTCTAGACACCTGTGACGACCTACCAGGACCTTTTGGAGTCACTCTCCATGCATCAAGGTGCTGCTTGGCACAGACCTGGCATCAGCAGTTATCAGGCAATCACACAGCAGCTCAGGATACTGGATGGACGGTGACTGGCAGAGTGTGGCCAGGGATAGGGATTAGGGAAAGCAGGGGAGCTGTACTGTGTGTAACCACAATAGCACTCATGCCCCTCTTGGCCTGGTGAAGCTGTACCAGGCTTCAAATGTTATTGGGTCCAGTTCCTGCTGTAGATGCAGGTGCGGCCACCAAACCTGGACAATGGTCTCCAGCGCTGATCACCTTCAGGCTGGAGATAAGGGTACGAGAGGTGTTCATATACACAGCGAACTTGGAGAAAAACGCCATCAGAAATAGGAGGCACATACTAACCCTGTGCAGATAGAAATCCCAGGACCCCAGTTCTGCTGTAGATGCAGGTGCGGTCACCAAACCTGTATGATGGTCTCCACAGCCGATCATCTTCAGGCTGGAGATAAGGTAGGAAGGTGTCATTAAACAACAGAGAACATGGCGACAACTCACAGAAATAGGGGGGGCACATACTAACCCTGTGCAGATAGAAATTCTGGGACCCCAGTTCTGCTGTAGATGCAGGTGCGGTCACCAAACTTGTATGATGGTCTCACAGCCTGATCCCTTCAGGCTGGAGATAAGGTTGAGAGGTGTCATATACAAATAGGAAGAAAACTGGAACCATGGAGGGAATCTCACAGGAAATAGGGTGGCACATACTAAACACTGCGCAGATAGAAATCCCAAGGACCCCAGTTCTGCAAGCGCGACCACTGAGCCTCCAAAATGTTCATAGGTTGTGTTGTGCTTCAGATTGGCCCAAATCGAACTTTGGTAAACATCGCCAAAAGTTTTACCCTAACTTAGATTATTTTAGGGGTTAACTTACTGCTCCATGTTACTCCTGGTCCGGTGTCACTTCTGGTTATCTTCTATGATATGGTACCCGGACCGCCACTGCTGCCGCTCCACAGGTCCCGAAATCCGCCCCTATTCATTTCTGAGTTTTTGTCGCAAAACACAGTAAAGACTGGAGCTCCATTGTAAGTCGGTGAAGTGTGATCGGATATGTGGACTTGCATACATAGCAGACCTAGGGTCTCTTCGTTAGACCCATGGCTGCCATGTCAACGCACAGCACCCTGGCGTCATGTTTTCGGAGGGCTAATGGGTGACGGAGGGAGTTGCCTTCCCTACAACATTTAGAAGCACCTATTGCTATTCCCTGCAGTATCTAAGGGATCAGGGTTCTGTTCAGTCCTGGACATTAAAGCGGGATCTCACCTTTCGGTCACGGTCGGGATCCCATAGTGTAAAAAAATTAGTTTCTTTTTTTTTTTTATATATTTTCTTGGTTGATTGATTAGTAAAGTAGCGTGGATTTACTATATCATAAGACATACTGTATGTGTTAAGGATTTTTTTTAGGCTATAACAGAATGGTTCATGCTGTAAAAAAAAAATGGAGATTCATTGTATTCTTCATGAAAGTTGCAAAATTACAGGAAAATATAGAAATTGTAGCTGACATTAGTGACCATTGATGTTCTAGTCTCGTATGTCGAGCCTCTGTGAGTATGTGGCTCTTATATGAAGGCTGATACAAGGTGTAACTGAATACTCCAACCTCTGTCAGGATGGAAGGGAATGAACCACCAGATACAGACGCTACAAGAGGACCTCCGACCCTGAAGAGAAATCAGGAAAATGGCACAACGACTATTCATACTGATGCTGTCAGGTCTGTAGAGATATTGAATGGTCGCCTCAGGGGAGGTTGGGATAGTAAGTGACCGACCATCATGGGGTTAGGTTTTAATTTTTGAGCCTCATTGTTCGTTGGTTGTGTACCCGCTTCCCTGAGGAACCTTACCTGCCATCCCCCTCAGAGACAGAGCCAATGAGGAAGACTATGTGCACTGTACAATGTGGTGAATCAGTCCCTACAGGACCGGACCAATGTCTTCGCACCAGTCCTATTGGGAGGTTTGATGAGGAACTGCTGAAGGCACCTGGAGAGCTGAGGTGTCACAGCCACCGCAGGGGGAGTGGTATGGGCCCCGGGCCACCCTTCAATGGGTGAACCATAAAGGACAATTAAAGCCCCAACCTCATTTTTAGAGCTGGGATCAGAGGATAGATTTGGGTCTCTGATATCCTAACCCGGAATTTTTTCACATTTGGCCGAACCATTGTCAAGCAACAGCCCTATTCCGCACCAGGGGTTTTTACAATCAATACCTTCAAAGAGGGAAAAAATTTTTGGGAATAATAACCCCCTAGGCTAACCGAAGAATGGGGGGCCCCATTTTACCAAAACTCCAAAGACCGTCCTTGTGCCCATAGCAGCCAATAAGAGCCCATAACAACCAAACAGTAAGACCCTGATGCCACGAGCGCATGCGCTGTGAGCTGCCCACATTTTTTACAGAACAGAATTTTTCCACTTTATGGAGGAAGAAAAACTTAAAAATTTTTTTTTCCAAAACCGTGGATTCTCTCAAGCGGCAAATTGGGATTTAGGAGGCAGAAAACGGCGCAGCCGTATTTTCATACTTAGGAAATTTTGGCTGTGTTTTTTGGGGCTGGTCAAGCCAGTCCGTGTGATCATTCTCGAGGGGGTGTATCAAAGCTTATACGGTTATGTGTTACTTTGCCACTGTATCTAACCACTTGTTTTATTCATCTTTTCATGGTGATTTTTCTTTAAGGGGTGTACAAATCCTACCAGGGATACTGCCCCCTCCAACTTGTGTATCTAATCCTATTATGTGGGATACAGTCTGTCTGACTTGTGTATCTAAGCCCATCACGTGTGATATTGTCTGCTGTGTAACTACTCATATCATCTACGACTCCATCTTTCATGGGTGATAGTCTGCCAATTATGTATCTGTGTAAAGCACTTTGCTGTGTGTGTATCACACAACTATACCAGACAGTCTTCTAAGCCACTGTATCTAAGCCTTTCATGTGCAATACACTCTGTACACAGAACTACATCTCATCATTCTATGAGGATTATAAGATTCCCTGAGAACATCCCTCCTGCCTGTAAGTGATAAAATCTCCTTATTCTGATCATTTTTACCTGGAATAACAACTTCCAATGGGGGGGGGGGGGGGGGGGGGGGGGGGGGGGGGGGGGGGGGGGGGGGGGGGGGGGGTGGGGAGGGGGGATTGGATTGCGGTCACACATCGGGTTTACTTGCTGTAACTTCCACCCAGGGAGGAGAGATAAGACCAGAGCTGAGCCGTCAATCACTGTGACCCCGCCCACGCGGAGCTGCTAAGCTTATAAACACTGGGCCCAGGGTCCGATACAGGATAAAGGAGCGTTCACACTGAATCCTGCAGCAGGGAAGGGTTTTATTGTATGGAACAGAGAACAATTACTGAAGCCAATTGTCCAAAGTCTATCCCCTCCTTGGGGGACATTAGGAAACCAGAGATGTAATATCCCAATTCCTCAGGGGTGAACCTCTTCTATATGATGTGGAGGAGGGGAAACCTGATAGAACCACACTTTAACTGCGGGAACTGCTGCAAAACCATCTTCATTGCATCAACCCCGGGGGAGCCGCCCTTCCCCAAGGTAGTTGATTCTCTTCCCTGAAGGTCCCCCCGTTTCCTGCAGGTTTTTCCCCCGTGTAAAGTTCCCAGGGGGGGGAAAGAGCAGGGGGGAAACCAAACACTTGACTTTCTTCCATTTCCCTTTGGGTCCCATGTTTCTTTAATAGAAATCCAAGGCGTCTTTCTCATTGTCCGGTTTTAAAGAGGGGAGGTGATCTAACACTGCATCCCCAGTATTCACACCAAATCTTTCAACCGCAAAATAAGAAACCAACATTTAACGCCTTTTAAAAAAAAAACAAAAAAACCCCAACATTTCACTATAGGTTTTTTTTTTCATTCGGGCCCCCCTTTAAATTTCTCATCTCCCATATATCCAGGTTTCAGTCAAAACCCCAAAAAGTGCATCTTGTCCCGTAAAAAAAACCCCATAAGTCTATGTAGATGGAAAAATGAAAAAGTTTGACAGGAACAAAAAATTAAAAATTATGGACGATCAACTTTCAGGAAGGGCTTAAGCTTTATAGAGCTCTATGGTTTGGGAAACCAAAAGGGTAACACCGATTTCTCTGATTATATTATTCCAGCTGGACTTGGAGATAATAAATTCCCAAATTATATTAAGGCGGGAAAGGGGGGGGAAAGCGCAGTGCGGGAGTAAGCTGCATGCTTCGGCTGCTCCCTTTCCCTCCCATGTTACTATGGGTTGTTGGGCCCCGCCCGGGAAATTAGCATTTAGGCAATCACACAGCAGCGGGGGTTACTGGAGGGGACAGTAAACTGGCAGAGGTGGGGGGGAAATAGGAACTGGGGAAAGCGGGGATCTTTTACTATGTGAAAACCACAATAGCCCCCCTGCCCCTTTGGGCTTGGTGCAGCTGAACAGGCTACACAGGTTATTGGCCCCGGGGCCCTGCTGAGTTTCAGGTCGGTCACCAAGCCTGGACAATGGTCTCCAAGCCGATCCCCCTTCAGGCTGGAGAAAAAGGTAGAGAGGAGTCATTTTTAAAACGTGGAGAAAAAAACGGAACATGGAGGAAAAATTTGCAGAACTAGCGGGCACCCCCAAAAACCCTGCATGGATAGAAAATCCCGGGACCCCAGCGCCTAAAAAATTTAATAAAGGGGATTTTCAAAAACCCCCAATCCCAAAACCGTCACCTGTCCCAAAAGAGCCCCCCAAAAAACAGAATGGAGATTTTTTAAAAACGCAAATGCCCCGGGTTTTTTCCTTTCCCTTAGCCTACACTTTGGGGGCCCTTCCAGAGGTGGGACCCACCTTTCAGGTTTTGATAGAATTTTCTACCGCTAGTGTCATCACATTTTCCCCTTTAAATTTTTTTCTTGGGTTGGGGTTAAAACGAAAAATAAAATTTTTGGAAAAAAAAAAAAAATTTAAAATGCCCCCAAACCCGGGTTTTGTTTTCATTGGTTTTAGAATTTAGCACAGTTACACGATGCCCCTTTCTCTGGGGTAAATTCTAGGGTAATTTCAAAGGTTATGGTGTCGGGAAAGGGTGACGCCCGCACCAGGTGGGGCTGGGGGGATAAAGGGGATTTTTGCAGCCAGAGACCCGTCTCAGTTGGGGGGCACTTTTTGGTTGTATAGAAAACCCAGGTTTCCCCCTTTTTAAGCCCTATTTTTGCAGTTCCCCAGAACAAAAGGGGCCACCTTTATAAAAAAAGGATTTAGAAAGGGGGACAAATAAGGAGTGGACCCCAAAACACTTGGAAAACAAAAATTTAAATTATTTCTAAGATTGGTCAAAGCAATAAGAGTGAGGTCCTCCCCCAAAGAAAAGGGTTTTTCCCTGCGGGGGGCCGGGGGCCCTTCCTTATGGGACGTCTGAGCAGGTTCCTCCTGGTTTGCAAAAATCTGCTCCGTCCCCCCCCGATTTGGAATTAAAAATGTAGGGTCAAGAGGGCTATTAATTTGGGAAAAGACAAACCCAGGTATGAGGAGCCCCAAGGCAAATAACGGTAAACCTCGGGAAAGTTTAACTTGAGGGATGGGACGGCAGGTAGGTAACCCCCGGGGTGCTTACCTTTTTCCTATCATAAGGGGGGCGCAGGAATGTATGGGGGGGGCTCAGGACGGTCGGGTTACAGCTAAAACCCTTTCCCTTCCCCAAACCGGCCCCGGGAATAAGTCAAATTTTCAAAACCCTTTCACCCAACTAGCACCGCCCGGACACCGTAAACCCTAAAAAAAGGGGCCATGGGCCCCATTTTTACTTCCCTACCCCCCCCCCCCCCACCCCCTCTGCCAAGGGGGGTGTCATGGGAGAGTTTTTAAACCACACATTTTTCTGCTAAAAATTAGTTTTGCAAAAAGGGTTTTTTACAGGTGTGTCCCCCCCCTTGGGGTTTCAAGTATCCTCCCGGGGAAACATTATTACAAGAAAAAAAAAATTAAAAAAAAAAAGTTTTTAAAAGTTTAAGGAACTTCCCCCAAATTTTAAGAAAAAAAACAAAAAAAAAAAAAATTGACTTGGTGTTGCTGCATTTCTAAAAGTCCAATGTAATATATATCCTTCTATAGCCTGCACCTTGAATGACAAAAAAAATGCACATAATTGATATCACCATGTTCATAAAAGGGTGATAAAAGTGCAACTTTTATCCTGTGCAAGAAAAAAAAAAAAATTTAATACTAAAATTGTGGGGGCTTGTCATGTGCCCAAAATAATTATAGTAAAAGGAGCATATATTCCACAGTGTTTCTAATAAAAACCCTTCAGCCCCCCGCCCCCCCCCCCAAAAAAAAATAAAAAATAAAAAATGTAAATGGCATTTTGTCTCTCAAAAAACAAGCCCTCAGATGTCTATGTAGATTGAAAAAGAAAGTGGTGTTTAAGGGTTAAAGAGAACCTATAAACTCGGGGTATGTTCTGTTCATACGGCATCTTCAATCCGAAAAATGTATTGAAAAGGGTTGTGTAAAACGTATCCAAAGACACCCCTAAGAGCCCAACATCCCCAAAGAAAGATTTCCCATAAAATGTCTGGGTCATCACGGGATGGTATTTGAGACAGAATATGCTCTGTTCCTGCCTCAGTTGTGGTCCCAGGCATGGTGACCGGGCGCGCACCCCCTCCTGCTGTGTGGATACTCCGGCAGCCAGACCAATACCTGTGAACTCTATGAAGCCAAGAGAGAACCCCGCCCATAAGGTTGGGAAGGAGATGCTGCCAATTACAGGGGTCTTCCAGGAGTTGGAAAGCCTCCACCACCTTCCATTGTGTTGAAATAGAAAGTTCCCCCATTCTCGCCTCTCCCAGCACCACCTATCTGGCGCTACCAGAGATCCAGTGTCCCCCGATCTCACGGATGACATCACGTCCATGGATCACATGATGCTGCAGTCACATGCTGAACAGAGATTGGCTGGACTGGGGGAGGGGGAGGAGTTGACTGGAGCTTTGGCAGTACTTGAGCAGTGGTGATGGGAGAGGCGAGTATGGGGGAAACTTTCTATTTAAATGCACTGGGTCTTATGTATGAAAACTGTCTAGCAGTGATTTTGTTGCCCATAACAACCAATCAGAGCCCATAGCAACCAATTAGAGCTCATAACAATCAATTACAGCTCATAGCAACCAATCAGAACTCAGCTTTCATTTTCCCAGAGCACTGTATGAAATGAAAGCTGGGCTCTGATTGGTTGCTATGGGCTCTGATTGTTTTTGTTGCCCATAGCAACCAGTCTAACTGCCAGACCATTTTCATACATAAGGCCCAGTGTGGATTATAGGGATTCCCGCTCCAACCTTCCAGCTGACTGAATAATCCAGGGGCTTGTAAAAGCTTGAGACGGGCAAATAACCTCCAGCATCAGCGACTCCCGGCTGTGGAGAACAGGAACCGCAGAGTCAATAGATTTACTATAAAATAAGGAATAAAGCAAATTATTCTACAAGTGCAAAACAACTGCAGCCGGACGTTGTATTATAACAGGGGCAGAGTCATCTCCACTGTAGCATGTGAACGGCCCCTTAGGGCTTTGTTTCCGGTAGATTTATAGTCAGAAACAAGTCCCATTCATCTCTATGGGTGTTTTGGACACTGATCCGCATCCAAAACCACATACAAATGTTTTGGACGCGTCTCACACAAGGTCTTTAGCCCTCCCCATTGACATCTATAGGACAGTTTTTACTGGAATCCGACCAAAGAATGAACATGTTCTAAGGTTTCTATTACATTTAAAATAAGAGTTGTATGAACGCCAACAGTGTTCCCCAACTCCAGTCCTCAGCGCCCACCAACCGGAAATGATTTCTGCATCTCCTACAGATTGACCTGACAATAATTATATCACCTGTGCAATGCTTCGGAAGGCCAGAAAACACGACCTGTTGGTGGGTCCTGAGGACTGGAGTTGGGGACCCCTGAACTACAAGATTCATTCTCACAGGATTTACTTTCAAACTTAGCGAATGTCAAGTGGGAATCCGGTGCCGTCCTCCATTATGGTGCCGTATTCCCCCTGGTGATTAGTCCAGGACCCCCCCCACCCTGGAGGTGCGCTCTCCCAGAAGCTCTGCCAGTCCTCTCTGCCATGTAGTCGGGGTCCCCCCTCTCCAGCTGCCGCCTCTTGCTGATGGAAGGTGGAGGGGCTGTGGCTGTAGTAGCCTTTGCCGACTCTGCTATCCGGGCGGCTTCTGGCTCCTTTTCCTGGGCCAGGGATGGGATTTCCTCCAGGATCTCCTTTCTGGCTCCTTCTCTTGGGCCAGGGATGGGATTTCCTCCAGGATCTCCTTCTCTTGCTCCAGGGATGGGATTTCCTCCAGGATCTCCTTTCTGGCTACTTCTCTTGCTCCAGGGATGGGATTTCCTCCAGGATCTCCTTTCTGGCTCCTTCTCTTGCTCCAGGGATGGGATTTCCTCCAGGAACTCCTTTCTGGCTCCTTCTCTTGCTCCAGGGATGGGATTTCCTCCAGGATCTCCTTTCTGGCTCCTTCTCTTGCTCCAGGGATGGGATTTCCTCCAGGATCTCCTTTCTGGCTCCTTCTCTTGCTCCAGGGATGGGATTTCCTCCAGGATCTCCTTTCTGGCTCCTTCTCTTGCTCCAGGGATGGGATTTCCTCCAGGATCTCCTTTCTGGCTCCTTCTCTTGCTCCAGGGATGGGATTTCCTCCAGATCTCCTTTCTGGCTCCTTCTCTTGCTCCAGGGATGGGATTTCCTCCAGGATCTCCTTTCTGGCTCCTTCTCTTGCTCCAGGGATGGGATTTCCTCCAGGATCTCCTTTCTGGCTCCTTCTCATGCTCCAGGATGGGATTTCCTCCAGGATCTCCTTTCTGGCTCCTTCTCTTGCTCCAGGGATGGGATTTCCTCCAGGATCTCCTTTCTGGCTCCTTCTCTTGCTCCAGGATGGGATTTCCTCCAGGATCTCCTTCTGGCTCCTTCTCTTGCTCCAGGGATGGGATTTCCTCCAGGATCTCCTTTCTGGCTCCTTCTCTTGCTCCAGGGATGGGATTTCCTCCAGGATCTCCTTTCTGGCTCCTTCTCTTGCTCCAGGGATGGGATTTCCTCCAGGATCTCCTTTCTGGCTCCTTCTCTTGCTCCAGGGATGGGATTTCCTCCAGGATCTCCTTTCTGGCTCCTTCTCTTGCTCCAGGGATGGGATTTCCTCCAGGATCTCCTTCTGGCTCCTTATCTTGCTCCAGGGATGGGATTTCCTCCAGGATCTCCTTTCTGGCTCCTTCTCTTGCTCCAGGGATGGGATTTCCTCCAGGATCTCCTTTCTGGCTCCTTCTCTTGCTCCAGGGATGGTGTTTCCTCCAGGATCTCCTTCTCTCCTCCCCAGTAGCAGCTCTTTCCCGGCTCCATTTCTCAGGGTGCAGTGTCCGGCTCTCCCGGCTGCTCTGCTGCTTCTTGTCTGCTGACCGGCCGCTCACACCGCTTTTATGTTCGCTGCAAATAAAGTAAAGAAATTTACGCAGCAGTTAATGTATAAAGGCAAACTACTTCTTGAAAAAAATACAACTTCTCCTGCATAAAACAAGTCCTCATTCAACAGAGAACAGCGTCAGAAAAAACTAAAAAGCTATGACTGCTTAAACACAAGGAGGCAAAAATGACAAAACTTAGCTGCATCATTAAAGGGGTTGTCTCATCTCAAAGTTTCATAGAATGCATGAATGAAATAATGCTGCTTAGCTCTGTCACTTCCTGGTCAAGCTGTCTGTAATTAGCATATGAGCTCCGTGTATTCAGACTTCTGCTAATTAGATAAATCTCATGCTGTCAGGACCAGGGAAGCGTCTGAGGTAAGGTCAACAGTAGTAATTACTGTCTTGTCTGAAAGATCAGATAACAAACAAGCTCTCACTGTCCAAAGTTGTGAGCTGCAGTGACCTGTGTGATGACTTTACTCCCTGCTATCAGATAGAACAAACAGAAGAGGGGGGGGGGGCAGTACACAGGTCGGTTGCTTAGGGAACCAGAGAGCACAGAAGGTGATAAAATCACTCGTAGCTCCTCAAAAATAAAAATGAACAACGCAATATATTTGGAAAACATCTTTTTTCAGTGTTCCCAACATATTGAAAGCTAATCTGTGTAGTGAGACAACCCCTTTAAGTTCTTTACAGGTCTGGGGTTTAGGATTTTCCAACAGAAGAGAATTCATTTGTAATGGGGCAGGGCTGTGGCAAACAAAAACTGTTCTTCGCCCCTCGCTGTCCCCCACTGCCGCTCCAGAGCTCCTCAGGATCCTCGTTGTTCCTACAGCCCGGCCCCATTACATGAGAGTCGGTGGTTTTATGTAGTATTTTATTGTAGATATAAATAAGTCATGTTTTAGGTAAAATGCTGAGGTGCACATTGTCTTTTGATTTCCCCCATAGACTCCCCCCCCCCCCCCCAATCAACCAACAAACATGTGACTGGGATTATGTGGGATCACAATAGTCACCACTCCTCAGCAGATCTCTCCATGTGAATGGGGGGGAATGCAGACTGATTGCAAACATGTGGCCAGAGGCGACCTTAACCCCATTTTCTATCTATATTAAAACTAGTATATTAAAGGGGTTGTCTCACTATAGGGATCACTGCTTTTTATGTTAAAGATCCTGCAAAAACAAGTCACTTTTGCAATATGTGTCCATTAACAGTGTCCTACCTATTCCTCTTGTATGGGCTGCATCAGCTCCTCAGGTCGCTATAGCTACAGACCTGTTCCATCTCTCCTGATAGGCTGCCAGCACTGGTTGCTATAGCTACAGACCTGGCTTCTACTGCAGCTTAATAGCCAGTAAACACGCCCCTGAATTCAAAATGAAACCAAGAAAACAGGACTGAGGTGAGATGAATCAATGTAGTGAGACAATCCCTTTAACTCCTCTTATGACTTCTATCCTACAGAGTCTATAGTTACATTGACCCTATGTCTGTACTATGCAAGATACACATTGTAACCACCGAGTTCCAACCATTACAATCCGAAACTCTCTAAAATACTAAGTATCATTATTCATGTCCAGAGTCCAGTATTGTAACGTTTCCCCTCCTGCTCAGCAGCATCAGGGTTTGGAGCTTCTGCAGTTTCCATCTCCTACATTTATATCACATTGGTCGGATACAAAGTCTGACAGGCCCCGAAAGTGTTGGCTCACAATGGAGAGCAGGTCCTGCTTCTGCGCGACTTTCCAGTCTGCTCTATGGGAGTTCCCATCACAGGGGAGCACTGCGTTCTCCATTCTGTTCTATGGGAATTTCCAGTACAGGGGAGCGCCGTGTTCTCTCCATTCTGATCTATGGGAGTTCCCAGTACAGGGGAGCGCCCTGTTTGCTCCATTCTCCTCTTTGGGAGTTCCAGTACGGGGGAGCCTGTGTTCTCCTTTGTTCTAGGGGAAAATTCCCCAACAGGGGGCGCCGTGTTCTCCATTTGTTCTATGGGGATTTTCCCATACAGGGAAGCGCGTGTCCCCCTTCTCCTCTAGGGGAGTTCCCAGTCGGGGGACTGGTCCCATTCTTCTGGGGAGTTCCATAAGGGTAGCGCTGTTTCCTTTCTTTTAAAGGGTTTCCCTTACAGGGGAGCGCTGTGTTCTCATTCTTTTTCTAGGGGATTCCCAAAAAGGGGAGCGCTGTGTTCTCTATTCTGTTCTAGGAGTTCCCAGTACAGGGAGCGCTGTTGTTTCCCCGTTCTGTTCTAGGGAGTTCCCAGCAGGGGAGGCGTTTTCTCCATTCTGTTTTTGGGGTTTTCCCAGTACAGAAAGCGCTTGTCCCCTTTCTGCTCTATGGGAGTTCCCAGTACAGGGGAGCGCTGTGCTCTCCATTCTGTTCTATGGAAGTTGTACTTCCCTCCTGGTCCCCACCACTGCTGCTGTGGAGCTCCCCAGGATCCTCCTCACTGTGTTGGGTTCTCATTTTAAAAGCTCTCATCAAAAAGTGAAGGGGGCGATCTGGGGAACTCTGGAGTGGCAACAGCGGGGCCCTGGAAGAAAGTACAACACCCCCTCCCCCACAGTCCAGCTCCATTACAAAAGATTTTACTTCCATTAGAAAATCCTTTATGTATTAATTATTTCCTCAGTGCCTGCACCGCACACGTCCGTCACACAAGTAGGGAGCTTGTTCTTACAGAGCCATGAAGGATCCTCGTCCTGTGGAGGGGCCAAAGCTGAAGTTCTGCACCAGAGCCCAGGAGTCTTTACCCCATGATGCCACATTGTGAGGGTGCGGTTCTAGCTCTTTCAGGGGCCGTTCACATTTATGGCCCCCGGCCCTCGATAAACAATGTTGGGTGGAGAACCCCTTTTTTGTGGAGATGCTTTGGGGGCATTCATTCCATGAGGTCAGAAGAAAGAATTTGGGTCATTTTTCAATCTACATAACTGTCTTGTTGCCCATCGCAGCCAACCAGAGCCCATTTTTAATGCAGCATTGAAGTCAATGTTTATCCAAATTTGGGCTTTTGGGAAACTGGAGCACCAGTACAAATCAGGCCCATAGCAAACCCGGAATTATGAATGAGTGAGCCAGGTTTGGGTTTTAGGGGAAAAAAGGGCCACTTCTTTAAAAAATTTTGAAATGGTGGGAGCTTACACCTTGATAAAGCGGTTTCGTTCTCGTGGCGAGAAGGAGAAATTCCGGGGGGAAACCCCCCCCCGGGGAGGGGAAACCAGAAGCCCCCGGACAGCAGAGGCCCCACAGCCGCAGCCCTCCACCTTCATCAGGAAAAGCGCTGGAGAGAGGGGGGACCCCCCACACAGGCGGGCTTCTGGGAGAGTGCACCTCCGTGGTGGGGGGGGTCCTGGACTCTAATCACCAGGGGGGGAATAGTGCACCATAATCGAGGACGGCACCGGGGACAGGGTCTGTGTGAGGTACCAGGCAGTCAAGCGCTGGGTCCGACCACATTGGATTTATGGCCTTTACAAAAGGAGAGAAAGTAAACTTTTATAAAATTTAATGCAGGAAGAAAGGGGGTTGGGGGAACAAAAAAAAAAAAAAAAAACCCACATGGATCACACATTCAATTGCCATATATTGAGCTATTGCTATTTCAAAACTGAATATGAGGTTCTTCATGTACTTCTTGATCAAGCAGTATAAGCCCACTCCCCACCTCACTCTATGATGTAGCACCGCATGGCGGCCACCGCCACAGTGACAGCAGCACCAGTGAGGGGAATGACCCAACACCACTGCAGCCAGACCTAGGCCCCCAGCTCTGGGTCACACCGCCCCACAGGCACCACAACAAAGAGACCCTCACAACCACTCACCTTTCCACAGGCTCCCAACAAACTGAAAAAGTGGGCAGTGACCCCTATTTATACTGCTCTTAATTATAAACACCTGGGTCCAATGGGGAGGAGGCTGGACCAGAATAAACCAAAAAACCAAGGGACAGAATATTGTCATTTAAACGGGGAAGAGGAAAGCAGCCCCGGCCGCAGAGCCATTCGGTGATCTATTACTTCTTAGCACAAATACTTTGAAGAAGTGCACCAAGACCCTCGTGCTTTTTTGAAATGGTATAAGCCCCCTTCAAAAAGTGCAGTAAGACCCTCATGTGCATTTTGGAAAGTATTTGTGCTGAGGAGCAATAGGTCAGGCATCCGCAAACTGCAGCCCTCTAGCTGTTGGGAAACTACAACTCCCATCATGTTATAGATTATATAAATTCATGATAGGAGTTGTAGTTTCCCCAACAGCTGGAGGGCCGCAGTTTGAGGATGCCTGCAATAGATCACTGTATGGCGAGCGGCTCTGCAGCCGGGCCTTCTTCTCTTTTATAAAATGCCTGGTGCTAAAGGGGCTTTCACACGGTGCATTTTTGGTGCATTTTTTGGGATGTGTTTTTTGTGCAGCAATATCCAGCATTAATTGCTCTGCCTTCCTGCACAAAACCCATAAAAAAAAAAAAGCATCAAAAACGCACCATGTGAAAGCGTCCTAAAGGCTTCTGGACGGCCCGGGTGCTCCGTGCGCTTCCCCCAGAGTCTGAGCTCCATGAAGAGTCCTGGGAATAATCTGAGCCGCCACCACTCCGCTGATCTCAGACCCAAGCACAAGCGCCACGGTGGGAAGGGGCACCCATTGCCAAGTCTCTTAGGCTATGATCACACGGGGAAATTTCGCCGCACATTTGCGCTCTAATACGAGAGAGATGCGTGCCGAAGTTACAGTAATCCATAGCTCTCATAGAGAACTATGGATTATGCCTGAGATAAGTGACATGTCAGTAACGTGCGACAAAGACGCGGCGCGAGTAATGACAGTCTATGGGGCCGGCGGGCTGCTGGCCCCCCCGCGCCGCGGGATTATGCGCGTATCAGCGCGACTCCCAAATCACCCGCCGTAATTGCAGCCGTAATTTATGCGCCACAATTGCACCGTGTGAACATAGCCTTACTTGGTCCCAGTTAGACCCCTTCCCCTGTGTTTACATACGCCAGACTCTATGGACACTTCCCCTCTCCAAATATTCTATCACTCATTGTATACATGTATAGAGAGTGTTTTATATGCGTCTGTTTGTGAATACACTCCAGAAGGTAAAAAATAATGGACCAGCCCAAGTATGAGGTTAGAAGGCAGCAAAAATAATAAACTCTTTAATGAGAAATGGTATAAAAGCAAAGAAAAGCCACAAGGAAAAATAGTGCAACAAACAACGCCTTGTTGACGCGTTTCAAATCCAACGATTCTTAATCATAACAAAGACTTACCAACTCTCACTTCCTTTTAAGGGAAACACCCATATCCTGGGCGGAGTAAACAATATATCATTACACACAAACATTAATAGTTTAAAATTAGGTCTGTTCTGAAATTTAAGCCAAAGGGGTGTGTGGTATTCAGCATTAATATCCAGTAACCCTCTCTATTCAATAAGGATCTCCTATTGTCACCACCTCTTTTTCCAATTGAAACAGACTCTAAACAAAAAAACTTTAAAACTTGAGACATTTCCCTGATGTATATAATGAAAATGTTTTGAAACATTGGAGACACTGCGAGTATCCACATGGGCAACCCCATAAATGTGTTCACGTACTCTATCTTTTAAGCGTCTTGCAGTGCATCCAACATATCTTAAATTGCACTGTGTACATTCAATACAATAAATTACATTAGTAGATTCACCGTTTAGGAATTCCTTTATAACAATAGTATTATCATCAATAAGACCTCGTACCTCTTTAGGTTGTGCCAAGGATTTACAGCAAGAGCATCTAGAGACACCACAGCGAAAGAAACCTTCTACTCTCAACCAAGTTTTCCGTTTTCCACTAGTTGCGACTGAACTAGGTGAGAGAATGGACCGCAGAGTGGAAGCCTTCCTAGTAAGTATTTATTGATAATGTGTGTAATGCGATTATACTCCTTACTATGTGTTGTATGTGTGAATACAATATTGTGTATAGAGAGGTGTATGTAGACGCCAGTGATGAATATAGCGAAATTACATTATCTCTATTCTCCTACATTTATAAACTTCTTATTCTGTTTTAATTCGTTTAAATAAAATTGAAAAATTCTTTGCGTCACCATTTTCCGGGATTAATTTCTTTCCTGCAGTAGAGCTCCCGGGTATTTTATAATTTTTTTTTGTAGGTGAGGTCTTTGATAAGCCCCCCCCCCCCCTTTTTTTTTTTTTTTTTTTTTTTTAGAATTCCATTTTTACAAGGGGGAGGGGGGAAACCAAAGAACCAAAATGGCGCTGGGCACGTTGTGGTGTGTGGCTTTTTTTTGGACAGCTCCTTTAATGGAGCTATTTTCCTCTACTGTATAATGTACTGGGGAACCTTCCCCGCCTCCTTAAAAAGAAAGGGAGTTAAGCAGAAAGGGGGGAGGAGAAACAATTGCACTGTTGGCTCCACTCATAAGAGGCTTGGGGTATGTTCACATAGCATATTGCAGGCGTATAGGGACATGTACTGTGCACCACTATACTCCTAGAATACACCTGTGTCACAAGTAGGCGCTGGCCAGCATGTACTCTGGAAGCGCTCCCATTGACATTCACGGCATTCAATGAGAGCTATGAATTACCGGATTTGCTCGGTGTAATTTGGGGCGTATCACAGCACCATGACGAGCTAAATTACACCTCACAAATCCACCTTGTGAACACACCCTAAGATACCCGGGCTCAGCAGCACAGTATTGTACATGAGAGGCTTGGATCAGGGCCACCATGAGAAATTTCAGGGCCCCCTACAGCTAGAGTGTCTGGCCCCCCCTGCCACTCCGCCCTGTTGACCCCCCCCCCGGGCCACCCAGAGCTCCGCCCCCCCCCAGGAATCCCAGCAATCCCGGTAACCCCACCCCCGAAGAACAAATGCAATTGCGCCATTGTCTGGATTTAGTTCTTGTAGGATTTTACAACGTATAGTTTATCTATATTATGTGGGTCAGTACATATACAAGGGCTAGAAAGTACCACAAAACGATTACCGCATCTCGCCACTATAATGTTACTAACCAAACGAGTATACCCAGACCAATATAACTAAATAATATACACAGACCAGATAATACTGCCACATACCACTACGCATAGTGACTCATATCACTATAATGTTACTGATCAAACTAGTATACTAAGGCCAATATTACCATAACAATATACAAAGACCAAATAATACCACAATAACATGACCATATATCTCCACCATAAAGATGCAGAATAATGCCACGATACTGTTACTGAATATAATCCATTACAATAAGACTAATATTACCGCCATACAGTGACCATATAGTGGTACATGTCTGAAAAGTGTCTAGGTGTAAGACTGTTGCCCATAGCAACCAATCAGAGCTCCTCTTTAATTTATTTCTTCAGAGCACTATATGAAATGAAAGTGGAACTCTGATTAGTTGCTTTGAGCTCGGATTGGTTGTTATGAGCTCGGATTGGTTACTATGGGCTCTGATTGGTTGCTATGGGCTCTTACACCTAGACAGTTTTCATACACGTGGCCCATAGTGGTAGATACAAATGTACTCAGTGCAAAAACAATTATGGGGACATGTCTGAAAACTGTCTTGGTGTAAGACTTGTTGCCCATAGCAACCAATCAGAGCCTATAGCAACCCATCAGCGTTCCCCTTTCATTTCATTTAGAGCTCTGAAAAAATGAAAGGGGAACGCTGATTGGTTGCTATGGGCAACAAGAAAAGTCTTAGACCGAGACAGTTTTCAGACATGTCCGACTTAGGGTCTGAGAGTCGTTCACTTTCCCTTTTCTTCTTCGTCTGGTCCAGGCCATGATGAGAACTTCTCCCTGCAGAATTTACAACACAAACACCTGAGACTCCTCACTTTATCATCTTCCCACCGATGCAGCCCCCCCATGTACGAACTCCCCATCCATAGTGCCTCAAAGAGTAATAATTACCCCCTTGGTGCCCTGGTAGTTAGTTTTATAGGGTCCACTGCAGGTAGATAGATAGTGGGCACTTGTAGTTAGGTAGGTAGATAGTGGGTCCCGATAGGTAGGTAGTGGGCCCCTGCAAGTAGGTAGGTAGATAGTGGTCGCCCATAGGTAGGTAGTGGGCACCCGCAAGTAGGTAGGTAGATAGCGGGCCCCCATAGGTAGGTAGTGGGCACCCGCAGTAGTAGGTAGATAGTGGGCCCCCATAGGTAGGTAGTGGGCACCCGAAAGTAGGTAGGTAGATAGTGGGCCCCCATAAGGTAGGTAGTGGGCACCCGCAATTAGGTAGGTAGATAGTGGGCCCCCAAAAGGTTGGTAGTGGGCACCCGCATGTCGGTAGGTATATAGTGGGCCCCCATAGGTCGGTCGTGGGCACCCGCAAGTAGGTAGGTAGATCGTGGGCCCCCATAGGTAGGTAGTGGGCACCCGCAAGTAGGTAGGTAGATAGTGGGCCCCCATAGGTAGGTAGTGGGCACCCGCAAGTAGGTAGGTAGATAGTGGGCCCCCATAGGTAGGTAGTGGGCACCCGCAAGTAGGTAGGTAGATAGCGGGCCCCCATAGAAAGTAAGGGGGAGAACTTGAGTGGGGCCCCACATGGAGGAAACTTGAGTGGAGACCCACTCAAGTTCCCCTACCATGTGGGGCCCCACTCAAGGCCCCTCACCAGACCTGTGGGGCCCGTTCAAGGTCCTCTTCTCCCCCACCCTGTGGGGCACCACAGGTCAGGTGAGGGGGCCTTGAATGGGGCCCCACAGGTCAGATGAGGGGGCCTTGAGTGGGGCCCCACAGGTCTCAGGGGCTTGGCATCATTATAATAAAAATAGGGGCCCGTGCTGTGAAGTTGCCAACCATAGTTTTAATCAAATCCTTTCACTTACTTTCTCTCCTCTGCGCAGCACCCTGATATCAGAGCAGCGGGGCCTCACCAATCCCCTCCCCTCTCTCTCACTCTGGCTCCATGCTTCTTTATAAGCTCCATGCGTTTTTTATGCATGTTGTAGCATTTTTTGCAAAAAAGGGTGTAGAGTTTTTGTGTTTTTTTTCCGGGTGCACTTTTTCCTAACACAAACCACGAGACCCATCACAAAATTTGCAATGTGTAAACAATGCTCCGAAAAATGCAAAATAACCTGACACCTATTTTAGTACAGTAATGAAAAAAAAAAACGAAAAAAAAAAAAAACACTCTATGGAGGACTAGGGAAGGAAAACGCTACAACCTGCCTGAAAGAGCACTACACCTACAGCACTGACCACACAATGCTACAAAGCATTGGCGGGGACTCACTGATTTAATTTGTGGATGTCCATCCCTCCCTGCCTGCCGGCAGCCAGAGCGATGGGGGAGGGGGGGGGGCTGCTCCAATCTCAAGCTGCTGCGCAGAGGAGAGGAAGTCAGTGAAAGGATGTATGGAAAACTCTGCCCGGCAGCTGTGAGTCGCAGCACCGCCTCCCCTTTCCTCCCCCCCGCCCGACAGCACAACAAAGTAATTGAAGTCATAGAACAGGCTTGCCCTGCTGCCTGTTCTCTATATTATACATTGCTGTGAAGCAAGGAGGCGGTACCTGCCGGCGGAGGCGGGCCCCCTCTTGCTTCACAGACTGTCCGGGCCCGGTACACCAGTAGTGCCTGTACCCCCCTAATGGCGGCCCTGGCTTGGATACACGGGCTCAGCAGCACAGTATTGTACATGACAGGCTTGGGTACATGACAGGCTTGGCTACACTGGCTCAGCAGCACAGTATTGCACATGAGAGGCTTGGATACACTGGCTCAGCAGCACAGTATTACACATGAGAGGCTTGGATACACTGGCTCATCAGCACAGTATTGCACATGAGAGGCTTGGACACACTGGCAGTGAAAACTGCAAGACTTAAGAATTATTAAAAAATATTGAAAGTGATATGAAAAAAAAAACTACCAAAAATTCCTAAAATATGTGTTTAACAAAAACAGGACTTAATGACTTTTTTTATTACACCTTCCCTTTAAGTGTCAGTAAGTCCTTTACTATCAGTACTAGTGATCATACAACAATAGCAGTCATTTATCAGCACTAGTGCTCACGTGTCAGTAGTAATAGCCATTCATCAGTTGATAGAGGTCACACGGCCCCGATCAGTTCACACATAGGAGCGGCTCTGATAATGAAATTCCCTTATTCCAGGAGACAAAGGTCCCGAGCTCCCCCGGCCCCGTATTACTAGATATTCAGCTCTGACCATGAAGGGATGAAGGTCCAGACTGATAATGGTTCAGTGTAAACCCCCCGATCAACCAACAAACATGTGACTGGGATTATGTGGGATCACAATAGTCACCGCTCCGCAGCAGATCTCTCCATGTGAATGGGGGCAATGCAGGTGGACGCCCTTCCTCCCCATACAGGGCACATGTGGTTTTTCAAGCATTTTTTTGGGAAAAAATTTCCAGATGTTATCGAAGTCTGAAGACCAGGGGCGTTGCTAGGCATTTTTATTCGGGGCTCGTGCCCCGAATATAATGCCTGCTGCCCCGAATCTTTCATTCCCCAGCCGGCATACAGTAACACAGCGCCGCATTGTTGTTCTCTATGAGAACTAAAGATGCGGCACGGGCGGCTACTGTATTCATTGTGCGCCGCTGGGGATTCCTGTATGCTGCGCACAGCGCAGGGTTAGGAGGAGAGCAGCGTACCTCCTATGCTGTGTGCTGGGAGGAGCAAGGCTGCAGTAAGTCCCGGGCACCGGCTCCGCCTCCTCCAGCCACTGAGAGAGCCCCGGGCACCCGACTCCGCCTCCTCCAGTCAGTGAGCCCCGGGCCCCCGACTCCGCCTCCCCCTAGTCAGTGAGCCCTGGGCACCCGACTCCGCCTCCTCCAGCTACTGAGAGCCCGCGCACCCGACTCCGCCTCCTCCAGCTACTGAGAGCCCGCGCACAGCAGCCAGCAGACTTACTAGGTATTTATAGCAGTTTCAAAGCAGATGGGTAAATCTTACTGTCATGCTCTGGTGGGGGCATATCTACCTGCACAGTAAACTGTCAGCTCTGTGGGTCACCTGACCCACAGTGCTGACAGACTAACAGTTATATTGATCGCTCATCATGCTCCAGCAGTGTATGTTGACCCACGAGACTGATCAGTATAACCATTATATATACATATGGCTATATGCAGCTACTTTACAGGGGCACTATATACAGCTACTTTACAGGGGCACCTACTACAGCTACTTTACAGGGGCAGATATCTCAGCTACCTAAAGGGGCCATTATATACACCCTACCTTACAGGGGCACTATTACAGCTACCTTTACTGAGGGCATTAATACATCTACCTTACAGGGGCATTATACCCATCTACCTTACAGGGACTTATACAGCTCTTTACAGGGCATTATAACTTTATACCTTACTGGGGGAAAACTATATACACTACTTTACAGGGGCATTATATACAGCTACCTTACAGGGCGACAATAATACATCTACCTAACAGGGGCACTATATACAGCTACCTAACAGGAGCACTATATACAGTTACCTTACAGGGGAATTATATACAGCTATCCAACAGGAGCACTATATACAGCTACCTAACAGGAGCAATATATACATCTACCTAACAGGAGCAATATATACAGCTACCTAACAGAGGCACTATATACAGCTACCTAACAGGAGCAATAAATACATCTACCTAACAGGGGCATTCTATACATCTACCTAACAGGAGCACTATATACAGCTACCTAACAGGGGCATTATATACAGCTACCTAACAGAGCAATAAATACATCTACCTAACAGGAGCAATATATACAGCTACCTAACAGAGGCACTATATACAGCTACCTAACAGGAGCATTAAATACATCTACCTAACAGGGCATTCTATACATCTACCTAACAGAGAGCACTATATACAGCTACCTAACAGGGGCATTATATACAGCTACCGAACAGAGGCACTATATACATCTACCTAACAGGAGCAATAAATACATCTACCTAACAGGGGCATTATATACATCTACCTAACAGGAGCATTATATACATCTACCTAACTGAGAGGAAATATATACAATTACCTGTGGGGCATTATATACAGTTTCCTATCTATGGAGGGACATTATATATAGCTACTTAAGGAGGGGACCTATATACTTATTTACTATAAACACTACAAAAACTATGACCATACAGAAATAGGGAACGAGTGAGGAGCTGCTGGAAAAGTGCGGATTCTAAGATGTGTGTGATAAATTCTGCAGAGACGAGTAATGACCGGGACAAGTCATCATAGCGGTCTGGGCCAAAAGGAAGAAAACAAGGGGAAGTGGCCACTCCGATCAGAAAAAAACGTCATCAGTGAGTCGCTGCCTGTAACTCATACATGCCAACTCTCCCGTTTTTGGCGGGGGGGTCCCGCTATTTGGGGTCCCCTCCCGCCCTCCCGGGGGAGTTTGGCATTCCTCCCGCCGCCTGGGTCCTTTAAATTACCGAGGCGCAAGAGTAGCGCTGGTGCGCTACTGTGGCGCCGCGGGACCGCTCCTACAGGCGGTGTGAAGCGGGCCGCAGCGGCCGCTCACCCGCCCGCGGTCTCACTGTGCAGGGAGGAGGCAGGAGGGATCGCTCCCTCCTCCCTCCTCTCCCTGTATGACGGCGCCGGTGTGTGCGCCGTACATACAGGTCAACGGCGCAGGGGGAAGTGACGCGCGGCTGCAGGGGAGTGACGCGCGGCTGCTCTCACTTCCCCCTGCGCCGCTGAAGAGATCGGTCGGGAAGCGCCACGCTGCAGGAGCCTGGTAAGGTAAGTGGTTTTATTATTTAATTTTTATTAGCTTTAGGGGGCTCTCACCTGGCTAACAGAGAGGGCAACTACCTGGCAACAGAGGGGGCACTACCTGGCAACAGAGGGGGCCTACCTGGCTAACAGATGGGGGCACTACCTGGCTACAGATGGGGGCACTACCTGGCAACAGAGGGGGCACTACCTGGCAACAGAGGGGACAACTACCTGGCAACAGATGGGGCACTACCTGGCTAACAGATGGGGGCACTACCTGGCTAACAGATGGGGGCACTACCTGGCAAAACAGAGTGGGGCACTACCTGGCAAACAGATTGGGGCACTACCTGGCAAACAGATGGGGGCACTACCTGGCAACAGAGGGGACATCTACTGGCAACAGAGGGGACATTTACCTGCAGACAATGGGGGCACCTACCTGGCTAACAATGGGGGCACCTACCTGGCTAACAATGGGGGGCACCTACCGGGCTAAGACAGGGAGGCATCTACCTGGCTACAAATTTGGCTCTACCTGGCTACAGAGGGGGCATCTACTTGGCTAACAATGGGGGCATCTACCGGCCTGTAAGGGGCACTACCTGGTTATGGGGGCTACTTACCTGGATATAAGGCATCTACCTGGCTTTCTTCCAAAGCCGTTATGCAGTTAGGTGGAGTGGGTGTGGCTTTTTTTGAAGGGGCGTGGCATACCAACAAGATGGGCGTGTCCATGCAAATTTTTGCCGCGGCGCGCGACCCGCGCCCCCCACGAAATTATCCGGCTTTTTAAATTTAGAAAGTTGGCAACTATGCTGTAACTACACTATAATTACTAATATGTCTGTAGAGCCTGTGTATGACTGGTAGCACTGTGTGGTGCGTGCATGTGCTCATGCTCTGTCAGTATTATTTGGTCCTTACGCAGTGGTAGAATTGGTATTGATGTTCTTGGAATTTATGGTATTGTTATAATAACAGGATGGCAGTGAAATGTGTGGTATATCTGTTCCATGTATCGGTGTATTATCTGGTGACCGTATTGTTTGGAGGTGTTACACTAGTGTATATAAAATGAGTGGTTTTGAAAAGGCAATTTGTCAGCGCTGACTTTCCTTGTACAGTGACTGCTGAGATGATGGACAGGATGTATGTAAAATTTACAGAAAATCATTGACAGAAAAATATATACAGAAGTTCACAATGTGGCGTAAAAAATACTGTGTGAACCGCGCCCTACTAAGCAAAACATAACACACAGGGCCCAGGCCCCGGATGCTTTAGGACCCTAGCAACGCCCCTGCTGAAGACAAGTATAGAATGCAGGACAGATGTGGCTTTATAGCATTGCTTGGTCAGTGCTGTAGGTGGAGTGTTCTTTCAGGCAGGTTGTAGCGTCTTCCTTCCCTAGTTCTCCAGAGTGTTTTTTTTTTTTTTTTATTACTAAAACAGGCGTGTCAGGTTACTTTGCATTTTTCGGAGCATTGTTTACACATTGCAAATTTTGTGAGGGGTCTTGTGATTTGTGCAAGGTAAAAGTGCACCAGAAAAAAAAAAAAAAAAAAAAAACTACACCCTTTTTTGCAAAAAATGCTACAACCTGCATAAAAAACGCATGGAGCTTAAAAAAAAAGAAAAAAAAAAAAAAAGAGTTTGACGCTTTTTTGCAAAATAGGATACTAAATGCATGAAAAACACATGAAGCTAGAAAAAAAAATGCCATGTAAAATATGTGTAAAGAGGATAAAAGGGGTTGTCTCACTACAAGAATCGCTGCTTTTTATGTTAAAGATCTTGCAAAGACAAGTCACTTTGCAATTTGTGTCCATTAACAGTGTCCTACCTATTCCTAGATATCCCTTCTTGTATGAGCTACATCAGCTCCTCAGGTTGCTATAGCTACAGACCTGGCTTCTACTGCAGCCTAGTGGAAGCCAGTAAACATGGCCCTGAATTCAAAATGAAACCAAGAAAACAGGACTGAGGTGAGAGCAATCAATGTAGTGAGACAACCCCTTTAAGGTCAATTGCACTGTTGCAGAAGATACCTTTTTTAAAGCATTACTGGGGACAGATGTTAGCTGAAGTCTGAACACTACAGATGCTTTATTCATTGCAGTGTTTTTTGCTCAGTAGCATTTTTTTTATATAATGCAGCGTGCTGTATTTTTTTTTCCAGGCAGTCTGTACAAAAAAAATGCACCTGTTGTTTTTTTGTGGGTTTGCCCATATTGCAAATTGATTGATGGATCACATGATTCATGATGGGGAAGGGTGGGGGGAGGCACCAGAAAAACACATTAAAAAATGCATGCACCAATGCACACTCTGGGAAAAATAAAAACCACTATATAATGCACGTAAAACGCATTAAAGGGGTTGTCTCACTACATTGATTCATCTCACCTAAGTCCTGTTTTCTCGGTTTCATTTTTAATTCAGGGTCATGTTTACTGGCTTCTACTAGGCTGCAGTAGAAGCCAGGTCTGTAGCTATAGCAACCAGTGCTGGCAGCCTATCAGGAGAGATTGAACAGGTCTGTAACTATAGCAACCAGCACTGTCAGCTGTCACGGTCTCATTTTGAATTCAAGGGGGTGTTTAGTGGCTTCCACTAGACTGCAGGAGAAGCCAGGTCTGTAGCTATAGCAACCAGTGCTGGCAGCCTATCAGGAGAGATCGAACAGGTCTGTAGCTATAGCAACCTGAGGAACTGATGCAGCCCATACAAGAGAAGATATCTAGGAATAGGTAGGACACTGGCATTGGACACATATTGCAAAGTGACTTATTTTTGCGAGATCTTTAACATAAAAAGCAGCGATTCCTGTAGTGAGCCGACTGCTTTAAGCACAAAAAATCATCTAGTTTTTGAGGCTTGTTTTGAGCCAAAAACAAAGATGTGCTAAATAGAAGTCTAAAGGAACATGAGGGCAGTTTCACACCTTGAAGTTTTGCAATAAATGTAGCCAGGCTCGGGTCACATCTATGTCCAAGGTTCCGCTCGGAATCTCCGTCCGAGGTGTGAGCGGACGCCCAGGGACAAACACGGTGCCCGACGGATCCTATCAATGACAATGCACCTGTCAGGCTTCCGCCGTGGTGTCTTGTCAGAAAAAATAGCGCTGTTATTTCCGTTACCCCTGATGGAACATGGAGCAATGCAAAAAGTAACATGCTGCAAAATGCATAAAAGAGGGAAAAAAAAAAATGTAGTTTTTTGAGGCTTGTTTTGGGCCGGAACAAGAGGTGTGCAAAATATACCTTATTTTTCGGACTATAAGACACTTTTTTTTTTACCAAAAATAGCAAATTAGGCCGAAACCACTCTAAGCGGGTCAAAGCACCTTCCCCTGCAGGGCCAGGACTCCAGGAGGTCGGGGAAGCAAGCTGGCAGGCCTGGGTGATCCAGCACCACCAGCAGGGGGTCCAGGCACCTTCCCCTGCGGGGCCAGGGCTCCAGGAGTTCCAGGGAGCAAGCTGGCAGACGTAGGTAGTCCAGAGCCATCAGCAGGGGGTCGAGGCACCTTCCCCTGTGGGGCCAGGGCTCCAGGAGGTCGGGGGAGCAAGCTGGCAGGCCTGGGTGGTCCAGCACCACCAGCAGGGGGACAAGGCATCTTTCCCTGTGCGGCCAGGGCTCCATGAGGTTGGGGGAGCAAGCTGGCAGGCCTGGGTCTTCCAGCAACATGAGCAGGGGGTGGAGGCACCTTTCCAGGCGGGTACAGGGCTCCAGGAGTGTGGTCAAACATGCAGCAAGGCCTGGGTGTTCCAGCACCATGAGCAGGGGGTGGAGTCACTCTTCCCAGTGGGGCATGCACTTCAGGAGTGTGGGGAAGCTTGCAGGTAGGCCGAGGTGTTCCAGTTGCATGAGCAAGGGTGCAGGCACCTTTCCCTGCGGGCAAAAGGTTCCAGGAGTGTGGGGAAGAGAGTTGGCAGCTCTGGGTGTTCCAGCTCCATGAGCAGGGGGTGCAGGTACAGGGCTCCAGGAGTGTGGGTAAGCATTCAGGTAGGCCTCGGTGTTCCAGCTGCATGAGCAGGGGGGTTCAGGCACGGGTCTTCAGGAGTGTGGGGAAGAGAGCTGGGAAGAGATCCAGAACCACCAGCCATGGGTGCAGGAACCTTCCCCCGCGGGTCCAGGGCTCCAGGAGGTTGGGGGAGCAAGCAAGAAGCACTGGGTGGACCAGAACCACCAGCTGTGGGTGCAGGCAGCTTGCCCTGCGGGGCCAGGGCTCCAGGAAGTCGGCCGCAGGTTGGGAGATCGGCCCCCCCGCTCCCGAAGCTCCCGGAGGTGGGCCGCAGGTCAGCTGATCTGCCTTGGTCCCGGAGCGCCAGGGAAGGAGCAGGGCGTGGCTGGGAAATTTGCCGCCGCGGGGCTCCATGAGGTCGGCCGCGGGTCCGGAGTGTGCCGGGCTCCAGATCCAGCCAATCAGAGCGCCTGTGGGCGGGTCACGTGGTCCTGCGCCGCAGTTTTCACTCCGGTCCGCTCTCCCGCTTGTCACGCCCATCCACTCGAGCCACGCCTCCCCCGAGCAGCCAACCAATGGGATGAAACCGCGTCATCCCCGACACTGCTCTGTGCTGCCGCCTTGTGGCCGCTCCCGTGTCACTGCAAGCTCGCCACTGACCAATCAGAGCGCTCCGGGCGGAGTGACGTGTTCAAGACCCGCAGTTCTCACTCCAGTCCGCTTCCCTCTGTAGGCAACGCCCCCTGCCCGCCCGCCGACCAATAGGAAAGCAGCCTACACTTGCATAGCTATAAAGAGGCATAGATAGAAAGACAGAGATATAGAAATAAAGACAGACAGACAGACAGAGATAGAACAACAGAGAAATAAAAAGACAGAGAGATAGAAATAAAGAGATGGGTAGATAGATTTTTTAAAATTAATTATTGAATTTTAAAGAGGACTCGTTCTGGGTGAATCCATGTTTTCTGCACAATGTTGAGCAAGCGCACAGTGAAAGAGCCCTGTGAGGAAGCTTTCGGAAGTTTTTATTTTTTTTTAACCGGGACATGGCCACTCATCTGGGCGCGACCGGACTCCGCTTCGCGCCCGGCTGCTGACAGTGCCCGTTCCCTCCCTCGCCCGCACGTTCCCGTGGCCTCCCCGGCTCCGTGCGCTACCAAGGGACGGGAGCTGGCGGTAACTGATGCCCTGGCCACTCAGAAGCCTGCGGAGCGCCGTAGTAGCCAATGGGAAGCCGCCACGTGTTCTAGCTTCCACTCTCTGCCGCCCTGGGCGGCGACTCCATTGCCACTGCATGTCTGTGACGTCAAACGCTGGGCAGGAGGATTTGATTTTTTTTTTTTTTTAAATAAACTTTAATTTATTGTATTTTCTTTGTCATTGTTTTTAACGACTCGGCTGCTCATTTTGCTTGCACATATGTGGTACTACCGACAAGGTTTGCCAATCGCACAGCGGACTGGCAACCTGAACAAGATTTCTGGCGGTTTATTAATTTTTTTATTTATTTATTTTTTTAACAAACTGCATTTAGTTTCCACCCACCTCCTCCTTCCATCACCGACTGCTTCCTCCATCGCTCCTTGCCTGTGTCCACCCCCCTCCACGGACTCACCCGCAGCGAGCGGAATGGGGAGGAGGGACCTCTCCGGGGCCCGAGGAAAGGTCCGTGAGGTCCGCCGCACGCCCAGCCAATCTGAACCCTCGGGAGCGGTGACGTGAATTCGTCCGTCCTGCCTCCGCTCCACGGCCACACCCCCTCGCCGCTGTAGCCAATGGGAGGTCGCCACGTGTTCTAGCTTCTACTCTATGCCACCCCAGGCGGCGACTGCGTCGTAACTGCATGCCTGTGACGTCAGGCGCAGGGCGGGAGGATTTGATTTTTTTTTTTTTTTTTAAATAAACTTTAATTTATTGTATTTTCTTTGTCATTGTTTTTAATGACTCGGCTGCTCATTTTGCTTGCACATATGTGGTACTACCGACAATGTTTGCCAATTGCACAGCGGACTGGCAACCTGAACAAGATTTCTGGCGGTTTATTAATTTTTTTATTTATTTATTTTTTTTTACAAACTGCATTTAGTTTCCACCCACCTCCTCCTTCCATCACCGACTGCTTCCTCCATCGCTCCTTGCCTGTGTCCACCCCCCTCCACGGACTCGCCCGCAGCGAGCGTAATGGGGAGGAGGGACCTTTCCGGGGCCCGAGGAAAGGTCCGTGAGGTCCGCCGCACGCCCAGCCAATCTGAACCCTCGGGAGCGGTGACGTGAATTCGTCCGTCCTGCCTCCGCTCCACGGCCACACCCCCTCGCCGCTGTAGCCAATGGGAGGTCGCCACGTGTTCTAGCTTCTACTCTATGCCACCCAGGCGGCGACTGCGTCGTAACTGCATGCCTGTGACGTCAGGCGCAGGGCGGGAGGATTTGATTTTTTTTGGGGGTATTTTCTTTGTCATTATTTAACGACTCGGCTGCTCATTTTGCTTGCACGTATCTTGTAATAGCAACAATGTTGGCCAATCGCACAGCGACCTGAACAAGATTTCGGGCGGTTTATTCATTTAATTTTTTTATTTTTACAAACTGCATTTAGTTTCCTCCCATCTCCGCCTCCCATCGCGGACAGCTTCCTCCATTGCTCCGCTTCCACCCACCTCCACGGACTCGTCCGCAGCGAGCGGTATGGGGAGGCGGGACCTCTCCGGGGTCCGAGGGAGGCCCCAGCGAGCCCCTCCACCACTCAGAAGCATGGGGAGCGGTGACGCGAGTTTGTACATCCCGCCTCCTCTCCCGCCCACGCCCCCTAGCGTGGCTTAGCCAATGGGAGGCCGCCACTTAACGCTTGCGTCGGCTCTATGCCGCCTCCGGCGGCGGCTCCGCTGCAACTGCAGCCCGTGATGTCACGCGGCAAGCGGGCCAATTGTGAGACGCCTCCGCCTCTGACGTCGGGTGTGCGGGTAGTTCGAACTCAGACGCCACCTGCAGTTCCACAACTACACTTTCGTTATCGCTTTCACTTCCTGTCCACGATTCTGTGCTCTCCGGTTTGCTCCCGGCAGGGGAGGGGGGCGGGTGCGAGGGTTGCCAGCGGGACCTACGCGAGGCGCCGCTTGAGGCGCAGCTTGGCCCCCGGAAGGTGGACGGCAGTGCGTGGAGATGGCATCGCGGCGACCTGAGGTGAGTCCTGCCACCTGCACACACGACAGCCAGGCAGACGTCCTCACACACACTCATCTTTGCTACATCTTGAGCACACTCAGCTCTGCTACATGGGCACAGCACACCGAGCTTTGCTATTTGTACATTACACATGCAGCGTTCTATCCTTGCTAGTTTGTCTGCACAGCAGAGCCGTGTGTGTTGGCTGTGCATAGTGCCCTCTTGTGGCCACACAGTGTTATAGCAGTAGCCTAGTGCCATCTAGTGCACATATAGTATTATTACAGCAACACAGTGTTATATATTGCCCATGCAGTGTTTTTATTATTATTATTATTATTTTATTTTTTTCTTCTGAGCAGCAGATTTTTTTTTATTGTTTGGTTGAATTATTGTATTTTGCTTTGTGGCTTGTTCACTTTTCCTCACGTCAACCATGTTCTGATTGGTTCTACAGGTGATGAAGAATCATATGGAACACCGTGCCTTGCCAACTGGAAACGCACTCCGCCCGGTGGAACCAGATGTCTAGTCGCCTGGGCAAGTACAGCCGTTACCCTTATTTTCACACCCACCCACAGTGACACCCACGTGTCTCACATTTAGAATGGGGCTGCACAGTGAAGGGCTTTATGGGGTCCAGTTTCTCGTAGGGAGCCATTTATTTATTTATTTATTTTTTTTTGGGGGGGGGGGGGGGGTGGTCCCTGACCATGCAGGCCCCTCCAAGCCATGTTAAATTAATAAATGGGTCAAAGAAATTTAATGGCTTACGTGTGGTTATTCATTTATCGGTTTGTGTTGCCGTGTAATGGTTTGATCTGTTTATGTGTGGGATGGGTGCTCGGGTGGCAGGGCTGTGGAGTCAGAGTCGGTGCCTATTTTGCAGGAGTGTGAGTCGGAGCCGTGGTACGGCCGTGCAGTGCAAAGAGGAAGGGGACTTGGGTCCGGCCAGTGCTGCTGCTCCCATATCTTCAGCTTCATCACATGAGGAGTGTAATTGATGACATGGAGCAGGCAAAGCGCTGCCCCCAGGGGAAAAGATTCTGCTCCCAGGGCAAACAGATTTCAGCAAAATTTTTCACCTGTTTTCAAAGTAGAAGATCAACCATTCCTCCACACTGACTGTGGCTGAGGCAATTCCTTTATACCCTGACATTGTTAGAGATGTTGCCCCTGTGGTCAACGCTAAATAAAAAATAAAAAT
The DNA here is from genome assembly GCA_025379985.1 of Phyllomedusa bahiana. Classification (NCBI taxonomy): domain Eukaryota; kingdom Metazoa; phylum Chordata; class Amphibia; order Anura; family Hylidae; genus Phyllomedusa; species Phyllomedusa bahiana. Next base: position 18,451 of record JAODAL010006355.1, on the reverse strand, counting down.
GCTGATTTTTATTCCTTTGTTAGTTTTTGGGAAATCCACCTTTTGGTTTTCAATACTGCCTGAATCCTTCTGGGCTCGGAATCAGATTCAAGCATCTCTCGACCAAAATCTGATCCCAGGTCTCTTCTACATGTTTCCCACTGTCGGTGCAGACTGGACTTTGATACGAATACGGCATTTTCTTCAACTCCACCCACAAGTGTTACCCTTTTGCTTGGTCAGTGTCTGTTCTACCCAAATAGCTCGATTATTGCATCATAAGGTGATAAACAGCCTGGTGTTACCTTTTTCCTGCAGTAAAGTTATCACATAAACATGCGCCATGTATGGGGGAGTGGGAGTCGGGAGTTGGAGGTGTGGGAAATTGAGGAGTCGGAGTCAGGGCTGTGGCTTGCCACTTGGGTAGTTTTTTGGTGGGGTACAGGGGTTTGTGCAAGCCATGTAGCACTCACACTTCACCCTGCTTGATGGCAGGGTCCCTCTGCTTGCTTGGGGAGGCTTGGTTTGGCCTCAGGAGGGTTCTCATGGCATGGTGCAGAGCTCAGTGTCTGTGCACCACTCAGGGTTCTGGGGACACTTGTGTATTTTTGGCTGGGTTTCGGGGGCCTGTGCAGGCCGTGCAGCACTCACACTTCACTCTGCTTGATGGCAGGGTCCCTCTACTTGCTTGGGGAGGCTTGGTTTCAGTGTGTTCTCCACAGAGGAGTTGGGGGACACTTGCATATTTTTGGCTGGGTTTCGGGGGCTTGTGCAGGCCTTTCAGCACCCATACTTCAGTATGCTTCAGTCATGGTGGTACTTGCCGCCCCCCCTGATTTTGGTGACCATGAGGTCGGCCGGTCTAATTGCCCCACCCTGGGGCACTTTGCTGCATGGCCCGGGTCATGGGGTTAAATGCCCCCCCCCGATATAGCTCACACGGACGTCAGACGGGTGACTTGCCCCTCCTGGTGCACTTTGCTCCATTATCCGGGTCATGGGGGGTAGTTTCCCACCCCATTTGGGGAACCAGGAGGTCGGCCAGTCTCATTGCCCCACCCTGGGGCACTTTGCTGCATGGCCCGGGTCATGGGGTTACTTGCCCCCCGATATTGGTCACCAGGAGGTCTGCCGGGTGACTTGCCCCAACATGGGGCACTTTGTCGGTGGCTCATTTCACGGGTGTAATTGCCCCGAGTCGGGGCACCAGGAGGTTGGCCGGGTGAGTTGCCCCACCTGGGGCACTTTGCTCCATGTCCCGTGTCATAGGTGTACTTGCCTGCATGAGTTGGGGCACCAGAAAGTTGGCCGGATGACTTGCCCCACCTGGGGCACTTTGCTCCATGACCTGGGTGGGGCACCAGGTGGTCGGCCGGGCGAGTTGCCCACCTGGGGCACTTTGCTCCATGACCCGGGTGGGGCACCAGGTGGTCAGCCGGGTGAGTTGCCCACCTGGGGCACTTTGCTCCATGACCCGGGTCATGGGGGTACTCGCCTACCCATGTTGGGGCACCAGGAGTTCGGCCGGATGACTTGCCCCACGACCCGGGTCATGGGGGTACTCGCCTATCCATGTTGGGGCACCAGTAGGCCTTCCGGGTAGTTTGCGCCAGATCAGGCTCCCCCATGTCGACCAGCCAGTGACAGAGGAGAGGCTTGTGCGGCTGCTGCTGCAGGCGGTACGGCGGTCAGGCCAGCGCCCAGAGTGGATCCCGTCCCAGGGGGCGTGTCGGCAAGCCCCAGTTACGCAGCAGTATGTGCGGTGCCTGTAGTGGGTGGAGAGAAGCATCGGCAGCCCAGCGGAAGTCCCTAGGAAGGTCCCGCCTGTGTGGGCTTGTCGGCCCATAGCCAAGGAACTGCCGGCGCATCACCTATGTTGGGGGCAGCGCGCCAGTTAGTGTATGTACTAGGCCTTGCGGGGGTTCCGGTCCCTGTGGGGGCATCGCGTGGATCGTCTACAACACCAACCAGTAGCATGAGTTGAGTGAAGAGGGAAGGAGGCGGGAAGGAGGCGGGCCGGAGACTGTAGTGATGACGGCCAGAAGCCCCACCCACATAGTGACATCAGCAACCACCAGCGCCATTTTTGAAAAGGGCAAGAACGTGCCAGAAGTGAAGGGAGGAGCGGAGAAAGCAGGCAGCGCCGCCTCAGTGGGCGGATCAAGCAGACGGCAACCCGCATCAGGGAAAAGGGGCGGGCAGAAGCCCGCAGCCCAAGTGAGTCCCGTATCCGAACCAGGGGAATTTGTGTCCCTGCAGCAAAGTGGAGATAAAGTTAAAGCCAGATCACAGAAAGGAATTCCAACATCAAGGGCGTCTACAGCACCGTCCACAGCGCCAACAAGTTCAGTATCGCAATACACAGAACGGTCATCTGAAACAGTGACATCTGAGGGGCACAGCAAGGGTAGTTGGCTGTCTGCCATAAATGCGCCCCTGCCCATGTCAGAAGGTGAAGGAGAAGAAGAGTAACTAGGGATACTGGTAGAGGTCCTGAAAAAGGAGTTGGTACGGGGGTTGGTCTGGCCTCAGACGGGGGAGTCCATCAGGTTACCCCACCCGCACAGGGAGCTGCGCTCCTTCAAATAAATAGGCATAGCTACGCAAGCGTGGCTAAGGGGGCGGGGCCCTGAAGGGCAAAAGGACGGCCCAAATAGAGGGGAAGGAGGTAGACCTTTCTTTCTGGATCGAAAGATTCGGATTGGGGGCCTTGCGAGAGAACCCTAAAACAGGGGGAAGTCACCTGGGCACTTCCCACAGGTGGCCAGGCAAGAGGCCGTAGGAATGGTGTCCGGCTAATCTGGGAGGGCGATGAAGCGTGCCCGCCACGATCTAGGGCTGTGGAGTTGCTCCTGGGTATGCAGTTCAGCGCGAGTGACATCTTTGCACTGATCCACCCCTACGGCTCTACGGTTTTTGATGTCAGTTTCGTTCAGCCATAGGGGCTTGAGCTCTTCTGGTCGAATTACGGGCTGGCCAAACTCCACCCTGAATGGTCCCAATTCTCTGTGCAACCAATATAACGCTAGAGTGAGGTAAAGAGGGTGACCGTTATCACCCATAATGAATCACTCTCATGTTACGACATCATGACCTGGCTGAGGCGCTTTGGTGAGGTCATGGGGGTCCCTGAGAAAAATAAAGACGAGTTTGGTATCTGGTCTGGTGCGTGGACATTTTCAGTAAAGCTGAAGCGTCTAAAATGCACGGTTGCCCTCATTCCATCAGCCGCCTTCCTTGGATGAGATCGGATCCAGGTCTTCTACAGGGGGCAGCCGAAGCTGTGCCACAAGTGTGGTAGTCCAGGCCACTTCAGCGCAGGCTGCAGAAATGCGCCCTGTACGGCGTGGAGGGGCATTTAGCTGCCACCTGTGGCCAGATTTGCTGTCACTTGTGTGGGGACCTCGGACAAAAGTTCAGCCGCCGTCTGCAGTCCCTTGCCAACGCGGTTGCCAACCCTGCAGAGGAGGTAGTTTCTGCAGGTGAAGGCACCAGCAGCGGACTGGGGGCGTGGTCGGTGAGGAGAACCATTGTGCCTTCCAGGCCGCGCCGCTTGGAGAGGTACAGGCAGAGTAGAGGGGAGCTGGGGGTAAACCCCTCCTCAGGTCCGGCCCCCATTGTTGCGGAGACCCCAGCGGAGAGCGAGCTGAGCGAGGAGGAAGAACGGTTGGAACGTGAAGGTGCCTTCTACCCCAATGACTCCTGAAGAAGAAGAGCAAGGACAGCAGGAGGCGAAGGGGAGAGGGGAGTCCTAAAACCCCCTTCCCTAAGCCTTCCGGCCAGGCACCTAAGGAAGGCATCTCTTCCTCCCCTCTGGTGGTCCTTCACAAGAATGGGTTCGCCGCGCTCAAGGATGACATCTCCTCCTTGGGTGAGGTCAACAGCGCGGCGGATGCAGGGCATCCGGGGGGAACTGTGCTCCCTTCGGCTGGGGACAAGGTATCCCCAGAGAAGGGGGCTGGCCCGGTTTCTGCTGATGGGGACGGCGAAGTGATGGACTCCTCCTTTTGCCTCAAAAGAACAAGCCAGGATAGGAGGAGCTCTACTGGGTCAGAGGAGAAGGCACGGAAGACCAGGTCTGGCCCTTCTCAAAAGAGTGCAAAAGAGTCCTTACCCCAGGTCCCCCGTTTTAGGTCACCTAAGGTAAAGGGGCAGGACAACAAAGGTGATAGCGCTAAAAATAATGGTAATAGTGGTCCCAGGGAGGGAAAGCAAAAGACACCCCGGTAAACTGGAGGTATTTTTGCTTTATCATTATTTCATGTTTTTGGGTTGGTTTTTCTTGTCTAATCAAGATGTATTCTATATTATTTCTATTTTTCTTGTGTGGGTTTTTGGTTGTTCTGTATGGTTGTTTAGCAGGCAGGGGCTCTCAAATCCCATCACCAAGGATGGCGACGCCCTCTCCATTGAAGCTGGCCTCCATTGATGTTGCCAGCATCAGATCGGATGCAGCACGATATACGGCGTTCGATTTTCTTGGCCGTGTTGAAGCAGACATTTTCTTTTTGCAGGAAACCTACCATCACAGCGTTAAGGAAGGCCAGGAGGGAGTGGCACCTCGTGTCTTCGTTCTGGCCCCTTGCAGCCGAGCCATATTCCGGAGAGGCGGTCCTTTTTACCGCACCGGTTAAAAGCAGACGGTTTATGGAGTTAGAGATGGGGAGGGGCCTGGTCATTGATGCCGACATGGATGGGCATCTACGCTCCCGAAACAAAGTGGGAGCGTAAAAGCCTATTCATGACGGTAAAGCCCCTTCTTTTTACTAGCCGTCAGGTGATCTTTGGAGGGGACTTTAACACCATCACAAGGCCTTCAGATAGGGGAGGCTCCAGAGATCGCCTGGGTTATGAAGAGGTCACACTGAATAGCAGCCTCGGATGCTCGCCTGGTGGACCTCCACATCAGGAGCTCCCCAGGTCACCCTGGTTACACCTATTTTAAGGGTAGATGTAGGTCGCGCATAGATAGGTTTTTTTTTTTTTTAAGGAGGAAACCCTTTCATCACCGGTGTCCGTGATGGAAGTGGAATTCTCCGTTCACTGTACGATTTCTTTCCTTGAATGTTTCAGAGACTCCGTGGATGGGCAAGAGATACTGGAGGCTGAATTAGTCTCTCCTGGAGGATGCAGATATAAGACAACCCTTTGAGGATTTTCTTCAGAGCCAGGTACCTTTATTAGGTCTTTGCGGCAGATGTTTAAGAAAAGAGCAGCGAAGTTCTTCCGCCAGTTCTCGAGCCTCAGGGCACTGAGCAGGTACCGCCTATATCCGGGCCCGAGGAGGAAACTCGAGCAGCTTGTCTCGGATGGAGGTGACCAGGAGGACATCTCCAGAGTGAAAGCGCTCTTAAAGAGGTGCCAGTACGATAGACACTCGTCTTTAGTTCTTGAGAGGGATTTCGGTAGGTACCGCTCCCCGACCCTACAAGAGCTGAAAGGCGAAGGTAGTTTCTAAGCTGGTATTGGGCCTGATTGATAGTACAGGATCATTGAATCGTTCGCAATCAGGGATCCTGGAGGTCGTCAGAACATACTACTCGTGCCTCTCAGGGGAGAAGGATCTCGACCGGGACGAGATGTCCGGTTTCCTGGCTGAAGCCATTCCCGAAGCCAGGGTAGACCCCTCTCTTGATGTTTTGGCAGAAGAGATCAAAGTAGAGGAAGTGAAGGGTGATTCAAGGGCTTAGCCTAAAGAAATCGCCAGGTCCAGATGGCTTAACGTCCAAATTCTATCAAGCCTTTAAGGAGATCTTAGCTCCCTTCTTGACCAGTGTGTTCAACGAGTGCCGGTCCTCGGGTACCCTCCCCTGGTCAATGAGGCGGTCTGCGATGATCCTTCTGTCAAAGGGTAAAGATCCATCCCGTATTGAGAATTGGAGGCCCATAGCTCTTCTCAATATGGACTAAGATTCTGGCACAGGTCCTTTTCAACAGGCTGGTGCAGTTCGCACCCCGAATCCTTTCGGGGGTCCAGCACTGCTCTGTTCAAGGCCGGAGTACCTTAAGTGCCGTACTTTTTGTCCGTGAGGCAGTGGAGCAGAGTAGGTCGGGCCACTGTCCCTGGATCAGGCAAAAGAGTGTTATCGGGTTAAACATGAGTACCTCTGGTTGGGCCTTGAAAGGTACGGCCTGCCGAGGTTTCATGCATGCTAAGCTAAAATGCCAAGGGAGTTTTTGCACGGTGAAAGGTTTTTGGTTGGACGCCTTTTGCAGTGGGTCGGGTGGCAGGGTGCCCTAGCCCCCTATATAGGTTCACGATTGATCCCTTTTAAGCGATAGGCGCGACCGTGCGGAGTGGCGCTCCAGGGCCCTGTCCCTGGATCGGCGTTTGATCGGTAAACATGATAATCGGTGGGGCTTGAAGGTACGCCGACGAGGTTTGATCCTGTGACTTATATGCAGCGGAGCTGCCTGGTAAGGTTGGTTGGCGGCCTTTATGTATGCCGGTTGTGAGACGTGGGTTCACCGATGCCGATATTGTTCAAGACCCTTAGGCTTGGATAGAGCGGGACATGGCGGGAGTCGAGCCGGTCGCGCCCATGGAGGCATGATAAGGCGGTAGCGTACGCCGACGACGTGACCCTGTACATGAGAGGCTTGGATACACGGGCTCAGCAGCACAGTATTGTACAAGACCGGCTTGGATACGTGGGTTCGGCAGCACAGTTTTGTACAAGTCAGGCTTGGATGCGTGGGCTCAGCTGCACAGTATTGGACATGAGAGGCTTGGATACGCTGGCTGAGCAGAGAGTAGCTCTCATGGGGGCGGGGACAGACTGGGACTAAATCAGCCCTGGCACAAAACACCCACCAGCCCCCATACAATATCCAGTCCCCACAAGCTCCCATCTGACTGACTGACTGACACACACACTGCTCCAGGTGGGGGTTCCTTGTACTGAGGAAAACTCATGAAAACAAGCATCAAAAATAACCTCCAAAACCAAGTCAAATGGAAAAGAAACCAGTAGAATTTCTTGCCCCTTAAGTACCCTCTACATTGATGGACCCAATAATGAAATTCTACTGATGGTTTTTCTTGCATTTGACTTTGGTTTTGGGGGTATTTTTGATGCTTGGTTTCATGTGTTTTCCTCAGGACAGGGAATGTTTTAGGAGCATTTCCCCATAGGGGTCCTGCGCCCTCCTGACAACCTGTGCACAAAAACCACAGCTGTGCCTGATGCGCGTTGATTCCCATTTAAGTCAATGGGACCTTAAAGGGGTTGTTCTTTACTATCAGTACTAGTGTATCACAAGGCATTATGGGAAAAGAGCTGAGAAGCTCAAGCGCCCTCTATTGGATGTAGCAAATCCTCAATTTGCTTTTGACCCACTGGGTCTTTGGAAAGCAAAAGGGATAATTAGTCAACCCAGCATCCCCCCATTTGTAGACCGCTGTTTGAGTTTTTGCCCCTCGTCAGTACAGAGCAGAGCGATGCTGGCTTGGTTGAGTGGGAGGCAATGAGTGGCTCAGAAAGGGAAGATCTCTCCTTAGGGAGAGCGCCATGGCTATCAGTACTAGTGATCATACAACAATAGTAGTCATTTATCAGCACTAGTGCTCACGTGTCAGTAGTAATAGCCATTCATCAGTATTGATAAAGGCCACTTGGCCCCGAACAGTTCACACATAGGAGCGGCTCCGATAATGAAATCCCCTTATTCCAGGAGACAAAAGTCCCGAGCTCCCCCGGCCCCGTATTACTAGATATTCAGCTTTGACCATGAAGGGATGAAGGTCCAGACTGATAATGGTTCAGTGTAACCCCCCCGATCAACCAACAAACATGTGATCCCACATAATCCCAGTCACAATAGTCACCGCTCCACAGCAGATCTCTCCATGTGAATGGGGGCAATGCAGGTGGATGCCCTTCCTCCCCATACAGGGCACATGTGGTTTTTCAAGCTTTATTTGGTAAACAATTTTCAGACGTTATCCAAATCTGAAGACAAGTATAGAATGCAGGACAGATGTGGCTTTGTAGCATTGTTTGGTCAGTGCTGTAGGTGGAGTGCTCTTTCAGGCAGGTTGTAGCGTTTTCCTTCCCTAGTCCTCCATAGATTCTTTTTTTTACTGTACTAAAATAGGCATGTCAGGGTAGGCATTTTTCGTAGCATTTTTCTACACATTGCAAATTTTGTGATAGGTAAAAGTGCACCAGGAAAAAAATAACAAAAAAAACAAAAAAACTACACCCTTTTTTGCTAAAAATGCTGCAACATGCATAAAAAACGCATGTAGCCTATAAAAACAGTTTCTTTACGCTTTTTTGTGCAAAATATGATACTAAGTGTATGAAAAATATATGAAGCTAAGAAAAAAAAATGCAATGTAAAATGTGTGAAGGGGATTAAGGTCAATTTCACATGTACCACTGTTACAGAGGATACCTTTTTTAAAGCATTACTGTGGCCAGATATTAGCTGGAGTCTGAACACTACAGATGCTTTATTCCCTGCAGTGTTTTTTGCTCAGTAGCATTTTTTTTATATAATGCAGCGTGCTGTATTTTTTTCCCAGGCAGTCTGTATCCAAAAAAAATGCATGTGTGGTCTTTTGTGGCGCTTGCAAACATTGCAAATTGATTGATGGATCACATGATTTGTGATGGGAGATGGGGGGACCAGAAAAACACACAAAGAATGCAAGCACCTATGCACACTCTTTTCGGGAAAAGTAAAGAAAAAAAAAAACAAAAACTACATAATGCATTAAAAACGGATTAAAGGGCTTGTCTCACTACATTGATTCATCCCACCTCAGTCCTGTTTTCTTGGTTTCACTTTTAATTCAGAGGCGTGTTTACTGGCTTCCACTAGGCTGCAGTAGAAGCTAGGTCTGTAGCTATAGCAACCAGTGCTGGCAGCTTATCAGGAGAGATCAAACAGGTCTGTAGCTATAGCAACCTGAGGAGCTGATGCAGCCCACACAAGAGGGGATATCTAGGAATAGGTAGGACACATATTGCAAAGTGACTTATTTTTGCGACATCTTTAAAATAAAAAGCAGCGATCCCTGGAGTGAGACGACCCCTTTAAGCACTGATAAGCATCTAGTTTTTGAGGCTTGTTTTGGGCCAATAATAAAGTTATGCAGAATAGAAGTGTAAAGGGACATGAGGGCAGTTTCACCCCTTGAGGTTTTGCAGTAAATGTAACCAGGCTCGGGTCACATCTATGTCCAAGGTTCCGCTCGGAATCTCCGTCCCAGAGGAGTGAACGGACGCCCAGGGACAAACCCAGCGCCCGACGGATCCTATCAATTACAATGCATCCGTCAGGCTTCTGCTGCGGTGTCCGCTGTCTAGACGGAAAAAGTAGCGCTGTTATTTCCGTCATCCCTGATGGAACATGGAGCAATGCAATTTTTTGAGGCTTGTTTTGAGCCATAACAAAAGATGTGCAAAATATATGTCTGAAGGAACATAAGGGGCTGGTCACACGGCAGGTTTGGAACCGTGTTGGATCCGAAAATCACATCCAAAAACGCTGCACCAATCGGATCCTAAACAGATCCAACACGTATCCAACACGCAGCTGCGAGTGTGGATGCAGCAGGATCGCACCCTGTAGTTTATTATAGGCAGGGACGTAACTACAGGGGTAGCAGTTGCTATGGGGCCCCTGCGCTTAGGGGGGCCCCGGGGCAGCTGCTACACGCGTACCGCTACCCGGTAATGCCTCCTGGGCCCGCCGGCAGTGAACTTAACAGTTCACTGCGGCGGGCGGGGCTGCGGGGCCGGCGCATACTCCCTCTGAACACCCGGCCAGGCCGAGCGTTCAGAGGCAGCGCTGGCTGGAGCTAGTAGTATGGAGCGCCAATCGCTCCGCTCTGCTACTTCCCCTGACGGCGCTCTGTGGTCACGTGGACGCGCGCGGTGACGTCACTTCATCGCGCCGCCCGCGCTGAGCGCAGAGGCTGCAGGGAGAGCAGCAGACAGGAGCGAGCGGCGCATCGGGGGAGCGTGGACTGAGGTGAGTAAGGGATTTCTTATTTTACCTACCCCATATGCCTTCCTATACAGCCCCCTATAGGCCTGCCTGCCTGCAGAACCCCCTATAGGCCTGCCTGCCTGCAGAGCCCCCTCTAGGCCTGCCTGCCTGCAGAGCCCCCCCAGGCCTACCAGTATACCCCCACATGCCTGCCTGTCTACTTATATGGGGCCCCTTTAGCTACCTAAACCCTACCAATATGGCCCTTATAGCCCACCTAACCCCTGTCTACCTGTATGGCTCCCTATAGCTACCTAAACCCTGCCTGCCTATATGGGCACTCAATTGGCTACCTAAACCTTGCCTATTTGGGGCCCCATATATCCTATCTAAACCCTGCCTGCCTAAATGGACGCCATATAGCCAGGGGGGCAGGTGCTGGAAAAGTCAGGATTCTAAGATTTTTGTGCCTAAATTTTGCAGGGACATGTGGTCGGGAGATGTCATCATGATGACGGACTGGACCGGATGCAGAACAAAAGAGAAAGTCAACGACTGGTCAGAGAAACGTCACCTGTCACAAGATGTAACTACACTGTAATCACATACAGTCTGCAGAGCCTGTGTACACTGGTGTCTACCACTATATGGTCACTGTATGGTGGTTATATACAGTCTGCAGAGCCTGTGTACACTGGTGTATACCACTATATGGTCACTGTATGGAGTTATTAATTGCGGCTTGTGTACACTGTGTCAGTAATAGGTTGTTTTGGGGTATTATTCAGTACTTTGTGGTCATCGTTTGTGTGGGGTATTAATCAGGGCCTTATGTTATAGGGGGTTATTGGTTAATTGGACTGGTCTTAGTTTAGTGGGTTTTGTCTGGTAGCCCCATGGGGGGTGAGGTGGGGTATTTCCCCTTTTTTGGGATTTATCAAAAATTTTTTCCCCAAACGCATGCCCTGGTACATGGTCGGGGTTTCGGGAGGGGGCCCGCGAGGGGGAGGGGGGGGGGGGGGGGGGGGGGAACCCAAAAAGTTTGCTTTGGGGCCTGGCTTCTCTAGGTACGCCCCTGATGATAGGGCTCCTGCTGCGTCTTTCGGATCAAGAATAGACATGACAATTCTTGGGACGGATCCGAAAGACGCAATGTGAACGCCGATGCACGTTTCATGTTAAAGGGAACCTGTCACATAGGTTATACCCCCCTTACTGAGGGCCGCAAAAAAAAAAGCCAGGGGTTCAGCCCCTGCGGGTTTCCAGTCTGTCCCCCTTTTAATCTGTAAGATGCTCCCATTTTTGAGTTTTTAAGCCCCAAATCTGCATTTTTTTCAGCCGGGAAAAAGTGTCTTTTAAAAAGAGCCCGTTTTTTTTAAAAAAACCCCCCGCCCCCTGAGGCTAGCCCCCCCCAAACCTAAAACTGAAAAACCTATTACTTTGAAAAAGTAGAAACATGTGATTAAACTGTCAGGGGGCGGATCAAACCCTTTTTGGGGGGGCGGGGGCCCAAACACCTGTTTTTTTGAATAAGATTTGAGTTTAAAATGTTTGGTAAACCTAAAAAATTTCTTCCAGAAAAAGGGGCACCCCGGCAGGGAACAGGCCGGGTTTTGACTTTGGGGCTTGTGCTGCCCTCGGGCCAGGGGGGCCCTTTAATTTATGGGGACAGGTTCCTTTTTTTAAAAAGAAAATGTAAACAAAAATTCCCACTTTGTTTTTTGGGCTTTTGGGTCCATTTGGGGTTTCCAAAAGGGGATAAAAAAACCAACGTATCTGAAAGCGTATGAAAATCGGACCCAACACGGAATGGGAACAGCCTTTAAGGGAGGGGTTACACCTTGAAAGTTTTGCATAAACTACTTGTCTTTTTTTTTTTTTTTTTAAAAAGCTCCATTTTCCCAAATCTGCAGGGCCCGAGGGGTTAGAGAAGCTTTGGGTTTTTTTGGAAATCATATGCTGGTAATTAATTTTTCCGGAAAAAAGGGCTTTAAAAAAAAAAATCTAACCAAATTTAAAAAGTTTTATTTAGAAAATTTTTCCACAAAAAAGAAAGGCATTATGGGAAAAAGGGAGTGAGAAGCTAAAGCACCCTTGTTGGATGCCCCAATATCCCTCAATTTCCCTTTTGCCCCAATGGCCCCTTTGGAAAGCAAGAAGGGGGATATTTAGCCAACCCAAAGCTTCCCCCATCGTAGACAGCCTTTTTTGGGGTCTTGCCTTTTTTTCAGTACAGAGCAGAGCGATTTTGAAATCCCTTTAAAAGAAAAAGAATAAACCCAAAAAAATGAAAAAAACAAAAGGTTCTGAAAAAATAAAAGCTTTAGAGGACCCCCCAAACGGTTTTGACAACAAAGTCCCTAAAAAAACGTAAAAAGGGGAAAAAATCTCAGGAATTCTGGCCGTTCCCACAAAAAAACTTTTAATCCGGGGAAATTAAGGCCCCTTATTTTTAGAAGCTTCTCCCACCGGCCCGCGGCTCCCGGCAAATTGTTTTTTTTAAAATTAATTCATTTAATTTTTGGAAATTTGTTTTTTCCCCCAAAGGTTTTGCGTTGCACAATTTGGCCCCCGCTTCCCTGTGGCGGGCCAGGGGTGGGGCCGGGGGCCCGTCACAGGCGCATGGCGGGACTATGTAATAAAAAAAAGATAGGGGGGCGACGGGGTTTTTTTGAAATCTCAAAAGACAAAGCGGGCCCCTTGAATCGGCAGTTTTCCCAAAACGGGGCCCAGATTGATGGGATTTTGTTGCAGTTTTTTACTGTCAAATTGCTTTTTTTTGGGACAAAATTTTGGGAAAAAAGGCAAAATTTTTTTTAAAAAATTTTCCCCGGAGGACTTGTATACAGTTTTTTGATTAAATTTAAAGGGTTTATTTGCAACCAAATGGTTTAAATACATAAACACACCCTAGCCACGAGAGCAGCTCAAAAAATTTAAATTTTCTTTCACAAATTTAAAGCTTTAAAAAACCCCAATTAAATTTAAAAGACTTCAAAATACTTTAAACAATAATTGGGAATTAATTCCTAAAACCTAACTTTATTAGTTTTGGCCTTTTGGGATTTAATTCTGCATCAATTTTACTTTTTAATCCTAATGAAAAATATTTTTATTGTAAAACGTCTAAGAAAGGGTTTAACTAGCTTTGCCCCGGGGGGGGGAAAAAAGGGTTTTGTGGGGAAATGGGAGGGGAAATATGGGGGGAGTGAGGGTGGGATTTAAAAGGGCCCGAAGCTTTATTTAAAACGATATGAAAAACCCCACACAATGAGGGAAAAAGAGGGTTTGGGAAAGGAAAATTGATAAAACCCAAATTTAAGCAAAAACAGCAAAAAAAGTTTTAAAAGATTGTCGCCCCCTCCCTAAAGACTTTTCAAGGTGTTTGGGTCTTTGAGCTGGTGTGAATTAGCCGAGACAATCTTAAAACCCGCTCTTCTCTCTGTGAGGGAAAGGGGGTTTTCCCTGGAGTTCCATAGAGCGCCCTTTTAAAAAAAGTTAAATAAGGCGCCAGGCCTCCTGGATGGCCGAAACTTTTGTTTTCCCCCAGGGAAACCCCATAAAACCCAAGGAGTGGGCTTATTTGTTTTCCTGGGTACGGAGTTTTTTAAGTTTTTTCTGTAGCGAACCCCAACAAAGGGCTGGGGAAAAGGGGCATTCCCAGAAAAATGGATTTACGGTTCCCCCCCAAAAAAGGGGAAACCGGGGCAATCCCGCGTTTTTACTCAGGTTTCGGGCTTTGCATAAAGGAAAGGGGGAAAGGGGGCGACCCCCTGGATGGCATCCCCGACTTGTCTTGTGTTCTTTGGTGTCCTCCCAAGAAAAAACCAAATTTTCCAAAACCGTTGGAGCGGTGTCCCCGGGGCAAAATGGGGGATCGTCCCCAACGTGTCTTTGGCTCTGTTGAGCTTGTGGAAATTACCTTGGTTTTCCCCACAAAAATCGGGCTTAAAACCCCCCCAAAGGTGGTGCCCCCTCACGAAACCGGGGGGGCGTCCAAATAGAACCAAGGGGGTCCCCCAGTTGAAAAGGGAAGGGCTTTTCCCATGATCCCATCCCAGGCCCCCCCAAAAGGGGCAGGAGGAAAAAAGCGGGAAAAACGGATCTGCCCCCCGGGAAGCCAAACTCTTCTGGCCCGGGGGGGTTTGGGGCCCGGAAAAAGGGCAATCGCAAAAAAAAAGGGGAAACCCTTTTAAAGCAAGGGGGGGGGAATTTTCCGGGTTGCCTTTCCCCCCCTTAAAGAGGACCCTTTTGTAGAGAGGCCCCCCGCTTAAACTCGATCCCATCTTCGAGCCCAGATGAAGTTAACCCGGCCCCTTTGGGTAATGGCCCCACCAAGGGGGCGAGGGGGGGCCCAGGCCCTGCGCGGTTTTAGAGAAAAAAACCCGGGGGAAATTTTTGGTCGCAAAAAACCAATGTTTACCTTCCAGGGTGACCCTCCTGGGGTTCCAAAAAAACCCAAAAAACCGTTGATTGCCCTTTAACAAGCGTCTGAAAAGCTTTAGGGCCGCTCCTTCTTTGCCGAACCGGGAATCCCGGGGATCTTGATGAAACCCCGGTCGACTGAAAAAGGGAAAAGGGGCGGCGGGAAAGACGGCTGCCAATTCCGAAGATCGGGGCTTCCAAACTTCCCGCGTTGACCTTTGCCCCTTTAAGCCCTTGCCGAACTCCTCCCCCAGGTCTGGAGGGGAGGCCGAAACCGATCGCTGGTCGGCCCCAAAAGGGCCCCGTAAACGTCGTCCTGAAAGGAGGAGCACTTGACTTCGTAGCGTCGGGGGCCCCGGTTTCCGGGGGCGACCCTTAATCTCTCCATTCTGGCGGATAGCCTCAGCGAAGATTTTATGCAACACAAAAAAAAGGGAGGTAAAAGGGAGGAAGCCTTGTTGACCCGGACAAGAGGGGGAAAAGGGGGCCCGTTTTTCCACCCGTTCACCAACCCGAGCTAAAAATGTCACGTTTCATCAGGTTAATGACGGAGCAAAACCATATCCCCAAAACCCAAAGCTTGCGAAAAAGCCTTCCCCATAAAGACGTGGGAGACGCGGTAAAAGGGCCCTTTTCCCCCTGACCCAAGACTGCCGGGGCCCGCGGGGGTGCGGGGCCTAAAAATTAGTGGACCTTTTCCCCCCCCCCCCCAGGCAACACCCCCCCCCCCCCCCCCCCCCCCCGCCCCCCCCCCCTTCCCCGGAAAACCCCGCAGGTCGGGTTTCCGGGATGGTCCGGATTTTAACCTTTTCGCCATTACCTTTCCCAAGGATTTTGTTTTTTCGACGTTTTGGCGGGGGAAATTGGGCGCCATTCTTGGTTTCGCCCATCTCTCCCTTGCGGCTTAAACAAAATGGTTATCATGCCCCTCTCAGCGACAGAGGCATTTTTCCCCTCCCGCCGCCATTCGTATAAAACCTCCAGCAGGTCGGGACAGTCAGGGGCGCCCCAGCCGGGGGACGTAAAAAATTTTTCTTTGGGGAGACCCCGCCGCCCGGCATCCTGCCGGGGTTTTAAAGGATTTGGCGGGCCCCCAGAACAGCTCCCCCCCCGCGAGGGGGGCATTCAGGGCGGGCACACTGCGGGGGTCAAGAGTGTTAGCGATACCTGGCCCCGGAACTTTCCGCTTTGTCGTCATCTGTGGGTTTGGGGGCGTTGAAGGTTTCCCATAGAAGTCCCGGGACCCCCTTTCCCCCTCTCCTTCCGTTCCCCATCGTTCCGGTCTCACTCTCAGCTCGTTCAGGGTTTGTGGCCCGGGGGTGGTCTTCCTGAAGAAAAAATGAGTTACACTTTCAAAACCCCTTTTCTAGGTGTTCCACCTTTGGGGCGGAAAAAGGATTTGCCGGGGATTCCCCCCCCAAAGTGCCTTTTCGGCCCTTCTTGGCCTCCTCCAGCTCCCCCCGGGCGTCCCCGCCGCACCGCTGGAGGGCCGCAGGGAACGCAGCTCTGTTTTCATCGCTTGAAGGGCCCCTTCCTTTTTGGGCCGGGCCCGCTGGGGCCCCCTTTTGCCCGAAAGAAGTTCGAAAAAATCCACCTTCACAAACTCCCCCCCAAAGCAGAGGTTAGAGAAAAAATTCCCTTTTTCTTCCTCCCGAAAACCCGAATTTGGGGTTCTAAGTTTTTTCCCCGAGCACGTCTTCCCAGCCAACAGGGAGCAGTTCAGCTTCCCCGGATCCCGGGGCCCCGGCGGGAAACCGTTGCCCGGGCCCCGGAAAAAAGGGAAAGGCCCTGTGGTCGGAGGGGAAAACAGGGGGCCCTAGGGGAACCTTAACCTGGCCCGAACCCCCTCTCGAGACGAAGACCCAAAAATCGATTAGAGCGTAGAGAACCGGCGGACCGGCTAAAAGAATAGTTTACGGAAAACCTCTGCCCATACACCCACTACGTCGCTCAAGGAAGCCCCTGTTGTAAACTTATAAGCAGTTTTTGGGCGTGACTTCCCCCTTTAGGGATAAGGTTTTCCAGAAACCCCCCTGCCGTTCTACAGATATTGCACCTCCCATTGATTGAAGATTTTACTGCAATCGGCAATTTGTCAAAGGGCCCGGAAAACCAAAAACCCCCAAATTTTTAGGCAGAGCCCCCCCCACCCCCCAAATGAGTTTCCCTAGCCCCCCCCGGGGAAAAGGAAACTTTTTCCATAGCCACAGGTAAAATCTGCTTTAAAGTTATAACCCAAATTTTTCCTTATAGTTACCAACCTTTTTGAAAATTTTAAAAAGCAGGAAAATTTTAGTGGGGGGCCCCCCCCCAACGCGCGGGGCCGCGGCCCCCCAAAAAATTTTCCCCTGGACAAGGGCCCCAAACTTGTCGGGATGCCCCACCCCTTCAAAAAAGCCAAAACCCCCTCCCCCTAACTGAAAAAACTGCCTTTTGGGAAAAAAAAGAAAGGGAGATGCCCCTTTTAGCCGGTAGTAAAACCCCCAATTAAAAACCCGGTAGTGCCCCTTACAGGACGGTAGATGCCCCATTGTAGCCAAGTACATGCCCCCCTCTGTAGGCCCCGGTAGGTGCCCCCATTGTTTGCCAGGTAGGTGCCCCCAAAAAGTTGCCAGGTAAAAGGGGCCCTTTGTTTCCGGTAGGGTTTCCCCTCTGTTGCCAGGTAGGGGGCCCCCCAAACTTTAAAAAATAAAAATTTAAAATCCCACTTTTCCCCCCCACCGGGCCCCCCTGCTCACGAGGCCAAAATCCCGCCCGATCTCCTCAGCCCGGGGCAGGGGGGGAAAAAATTTTTTGGCAAACCGCACCGTCCCCTTTCCCATGGCGTTTTTAAACTGTATGCCACGGCGCGCACAGCGCCGGACAAAAACCCGGGAGAGGGAGGAGGGGGAACGATCCCTCCCCCCCTCCTCCCCGCACAGTGGGGGACCCCCGGGGGGTTTAAGGCCCGCTTTTTAAAAAGCCTGTAGGAGCGGTTCCTTTGGGGCGAGGGGGGCCCAAAGAGGGGAGCGAAAGCGAATCCTTCCCGGGTTTTTTTAAGGAACCCCCCCCCGCCTGCCCCCCGGTGGCCCAGGGGGGAATTGCCCCCCTCCCCCCCCCAGGGGGGCGGGGGGGGACCCCAAATCGGGAAACCCCCCGCCAAAAACGGGAAAAAGTTGGTTTTAATGCTTTTTTGATACTAAAAGACTTTAGTGTCTGTTTTATTTTAAAATCCTTTTACCCTTGGGCTACAATAGTTTGAAGGAAAAAATTTAGGGCTGTTTTTCCCTTCGTCAGTCCCGAGCAGAGCGTGTGGGAAAGGGCCCCGGTGGGAGGCAATGGTGGCCCCAGAAAAAAGGGAAAGAAAACCCCTCCTTAGGGGGGCGCCCCTGGCTATCAGTAATAATGATATACAACCATTGCAGTCATTTATCACAATAGTGCTTTAACCCTGTCCCCGTAGTTTAAAAGTTCCCTTCAAACGGTATTTTATAAAGGTTCCCCTTGGCCCGAAACGTTCCCACACCCTATTTGGGGGGCTTGATAATTTAAATTTCCCCCCTTTTTCCCGGGGGACAAAGGTTTCCCGAGCCCCCCCCCGGCCCCGGGATTACTTTGATATTCAGCTCTGCCATTTAAGGGGCCAAGACTGAAAAAAATGGTTCAGTTTCCCGGGCGGAGGGGGCTTAAAAAGCAGCCCCGGGACAAAGGTTCCCCAAAACCCCCCCATAGGTGGGCCCCGGGGTTTCCCAAAGGGGGGTAGTAGGGTGGGCGGCATCCCAAAAGGGGTACGTAAAGGCGGGCATGCCCAAAAAGGGGAGGTACAAGGGGGTGGGGAAACCCAAGGGAAAGGGACCAAAAGGCTGGTGGGCTGGGCCCCCAAAAGGAAAAGGTATAATTTAAAGGGGAACAAGGCCCAAAAAGCCCGGGTTTGGGTTGCCCCAAAGTACCTAAATTTCCCCTTGGGGCTTGCCCTTCCTACTTTCGGCCCGGGGCAAGTGGCTAAGGGCCCCCAAAAAAAGGGGGGGTTTTAAGGGGGGTTTCAAGGGGGACCCCCCCCCTTTTACCCCAATTAGAGGCCCAAACTTGCAGGAGCTGAGCCGGGTCCCAGGGGGGCAGAAAGGGG